>SNQJ01S0007700.1:0-23153 GCA_010110895.2 Picea sitchensis
GTTTCTTTTGTACGATCTCATCTACATCCCCTTCCTCAAACTGGTTTGAAATCAAAGCATCTTCATAATCATGTTGTGTCACATGTAGAGGAGATGATTCAAAATCATTCAGATGAACTGTAGGGTCTTCTTCTGTATCATCTTCGTTCTCCTCCTCATCTACTGCATTATTCTAAAAAGGAGGCAAAACCTTTTGGTCATCTTGGTTTTTTCTTTCTCTTGGTAAGATTTGAGGTGCATTGTTTGGCCTCCTGAACTGATTTGGATTTATGTATCCACTCTCCTGTGCAGGTCTACTGGGTTGTTTTTGTTCCATCTTCAACCTTGTCATTTCATATGTCAGAGTTTTCAGCATCTTAGCCATTTCATCCATCTTAGAATCAGATGTTGAATTAGAAGATGAAGGCAACTCTTCCTTTTGCTTTTTCATGTCTCTATCACTTCTAGACTTCAATTTGTCTGTTGCTAATATGTTTGATTCTACCTCGATAGTAGCACCTTGCATCAGGTTGAGGGTAGAAGCTCTTCTTTCCCTAAGAAACAATGAAAATTTGGCATTGAATGCATTGGCAAAAGTGATTTTAGATGAGGTCTCTGAAGGTTTAATATCCTCTGGAATTTTACCATACATTTGTTTGAACCTTTTGGCAAAATCAGGTATTGATTCACCTTGTTTCCTCTTTAAAGAAACGAACTCGGTAATGTAGTATAAAAATTATTTCTTGTCTCCCCAGTGTTTTAGAAAGGCATCATCTAAGGCTACAATATCAGCAATTGAATTAGGAGGCGAACTCCTGAACCACTTTCTTGCTTCCCCATTTAGACTCTGCACGAATAATCTCATCCACACATCAACATGCTCTACATTGAAATTATTTGCAAAACTATAAAATGAACCCAAATGCTCTTCAGCAGTAACTTCTCCATATCCATTGAATCTGGGCAAGTATCTCATATAATAATTTGGTGTAAAGGAAAACATGCCTTGTGGAAGAACCAAAGGGGCATGCCTTGCTGCAACGATTTCATTCATTCTATATGCAGCCATATTTGCTATTTTTGGTGTTTTGGGAGTAAGCAAGATTGGTGATGTTGGAGATGAAAATGTCCCTTGTGTATTACAACTTAATTGTACTATCACTGAGTCTTAATCTTTAGCAGATAAAGATTTCTCTTCTGGACTATGATCAGATGATGGGCTAAGAAATGGAGGATTCTTAAAAAAAAAATAATGTGAATTAAAATCCTCAGAAGAGAGAGATCCAAGATATGACGAAGGTGTCTCTGGTTCACTCTTAATATATGTGTTGTGACCTCTCAAAATTTCAGTCACAGGCAAGGTGTCTGAATATGCATGTTTAATGAGTTCAATAAGTAACTTCCATTGTTCTAGATTCAATTATGAGATAGTTGAAGGGAATGAAACTATAGCAGGCTCAATAACAGGTTTAATTTCACTTTCAGGATTCACCTCTTCATCTACTTGGGTTTTGGTAATTTCAGAGGATTGTCCTTGAGAACTTTCTGAAGACAATTTTCCCTTTGAGAGTGAAGATTGTCTAGAAAGAACTTTAGGTTTTCTTAGTAACTTTTCAGGATCTGGAACTGCTACAACAGCCTCAGGATATGGATTTTTCCTGGTTACTAGTCTCTTAGTAGATGATGAAGAAGTTAGAGGAGTTTTAGGTCCTTTACCTTCTCTTTTAAGAGCCAGAATTACCATAGAGGAGTCGCCAGGTGAATAATCACAGTCTTAAATAATGTCCAAAATCTTGTTGACCATCAATATTTGAATCTAATCTTGTTTTTTTCCCCAGGGAAGATATCTTTGTTTCTTTGTCCCCGGCAACGACACCAAAAATGTTAGTCCCTAAAGTTGCATTGACTGTGAGAGGGTGCAAGCTAGGGCATCATCAATTTATTGCAAAGTGTTTTTTATGATTTGGTTTTTTTAGTAAGATGGTTGAAAATTGGCTCAAGAGTATAGCATAACATGAAAATCACAATCAGAACATAGTTTATCCCATTGATTGGTTAAAAGGTAGTCACATAGATTATTTAGACCAATAATAAAAGAGAGGAGAAAGCTTCCAATTTTTCAACTTCACATAAATCCTTGTCTCATAATATCATAAAGAAACAAGACCATCAGCTTGAAATCAAAACTTGAAAATAATTTCCACAGTAAATTTTCACTGTATTAATTAACAATCAAGAAACAAATGCATTACAATCTGAATAATGAATTCTAGCATGAAGAAAGAAAATAGAGTAGAAAAGAGTGTCTAACCATCCATATGCCTTTGCTATTAAGTGTCAAATAGAATAATAATGCCTTACAAGGAGTTTCAGAATAAGTCCTTCGGATCTCTAATTTTTCGACCAGAACAGAGTCTTTCCTCTGCTTATTTAAACCATCCATAAAACCTCCAGATCCTATCATCTAGTGTACTCTTAATGACTTGATCCGAATAGTATCTATCTACTAGGGAAGTTAGCTCAAAAAGAGCTTTTACAATCCAAAAATAGATCATTTCTCAACAGCTTGATATTGTATGATCTTGCCAGCATTACATTTGATTCTACAAAACAGGGATTAGTTTGATCTAGTCATACAATTCGAGGTCTTTGCATTTCACAGGCCAAAAACGAGTAGACAATGCCATATTTCCTGGAAAACATAAAAATTATGATTGTAGCAATTTTCATGAAACCTTTAGGATATAATAACAACAGTAGCTTTAGCAGTTTTTTGTTTGAGCTTTGTGGTAAGAACGACATTGTGCCAATAGAGTCTGAAGTTTATTTCTCTGAGTTCTTTGAGCAATTCCCTTTGCTCTTTTTTCTTCTTTTTGAAACCTTGAATCATTTCTTGCTGACGAGCATTCCATTGTTCTATATGTGCCTTTTCTTTCTTCAACTGTCTCACTGTCTTTTGGAGTTCCTTGATCCTTTCTTTATCAGTTCTGATTTTAACCCCGAATTCGGGGAACTCTTCAGACGGTGCAGGCTCATTCAGATTTAAGGCAACCTTGGGTTCTCTCGATTTAACTTGGTATTTAGAAACCAATCCTGAGCTATGTTCTTCATCAGAACTTGTTGAATCCATGGCTTCAGGCATATCTGATATGTGATTTGAGTCTACAAGGTAACCCTTTTTATTCTCAGGAATCTCACTGATACCTTTAGCAATTTCTTTAGCTTTTTCCAATCTGGTTGTAGCTCTCATTACAGGTCCTGTAGATTATGAAAAAAATTGTTTACCTTTCTTTGTTGGTTTCTTATGCAATGGAGTTCCTTTTGCCTTTTTCATGGTACCTGCTTTAGCATCTTCAGAGTGATCTTCTATAACTATGACATTTTATTCTTTGATCGATGGATTAAACATGGCTTTAGACTTCAACCTGTACTTGTTGGTAACCCTAGTAGAATTCCTTCTAGGTTTTTGAGACGCAGACACACCTTTATCCTTTGTCATTTTGACTACAGTGCCCTTTTTACTGGTTGATGGTGACTCATGCTTGACTGTAGTTTGAATATCAAAATCTTTATCTGAATCTTCTTCCCCTTTAACATCTTCCTCAGAAAACATTTCAATTTTTGGATCCAACTTCGGTCTTTTACCTCTACTATTCCTCATCACCCTGATAACCAGAATTTCTTCTTTAACAGGGGTTTCATCAATTGAAATATTTTGTTTCTGTGTAACAATATTTTTTCCTTTGCCTCTCTTTTGTTTGTTGGACTGTGTGTTAGGATTTCAGGATTGCATGAGCCAACTCTAGGGTTTTTGTAATTCTCTCAAAGTAGACACAACTAAAGTCTTCATTAAGACTTGATGAAATAAGCTGCTCTTTGCATTGGAGGAGAGTGACTACACTCTCTTTGACATCTTTGTCAAGCTTTTGAGTAGAAAGTAAGGCATATTTAAGGGATAATCGCCATTTAGATGCATTAATATCCTAATGTGGTAGATATAGACTAGTGAGAATCTACCTTCGCAGGTGATACACCTGTGGATAACGATTAGAGCAGTGTGTCATTCTGGTCTAATCCAACTGTGAGGAACTCCCCTTCTCCAATTCAGATTTTTCTTATCTGGAAGCAGGAATTGATTGACAAACTCTGTAACCACATGCTCTTTCTTCCACCATCTTTCTCCTCCAACCCCCAATCTACAAGCTTTGGCAATTGTCTGTTCTATCACTAGCATCAACATCTTCCCGATCTCCACTTCGTGACCATCAAAGTTCAGTGCAAACTCCATAGAGACCTGCTCGTTGTAACCTTGGAAAGTGGTAAGTAATTCAAACCAACCGGCATCTCTGAACCTTTGAGCCATCTGAGGATAAGCTTCGAGGAGTTCAGAACCCTCAAGTTCTAATCTAAACACTTGCCCGCTCCTCTTAGGCACCATCAAAACACAATGTTGTAACTGGCACGGTTCATATTCTGAATTTTCCACCTGCAATCTGTTAGTATATAACTGTTCTTCTAAGTAAATACATGCGCCTAAAATTCAGCAAAATCAGATAGAGAATGACAGGTTCAAATAATGATCGTTGAGAATTGGACAATTTGATATGGGTCCTTTACGGGTACAGAGAAATACGATCATGTGACGGTTTGAATCATAAAATGATTCCAAAGCTATTGTGGGACACATGCGAACTCTTAGTCCATGATATGTCTCATCATAACGAAATCTGGGCGGCGGGCGCATATTAAGGCATGATTATCTTTGTGTTGCGTAAATACTGCTATTCCAGTAGCGCTATTAATGACTTAGCATAATTTGAATTTGTAAAGTTCAAACAGGCATATGAAGTGACACATCATTTAAAACCATGTCTTAAAACTCCAAACTTAAATAAATTATTCAAAAAGCTTAAATGCAAACCATAACAAGCTAAAAAAAATGATTAAAATCAAATGAAAGAAGATAATGAAGTGCAGGTAGGAAGGGTTTGGGATTAGGGTTTCTCACAAAATCAAAAGCAAAAATTAAATACTAACAGTTCCAATGGAGCTAAGATTGCAATGAATCTTTTGATCTATTAAAGAGAAAATTGGTAGAAGCACTTATATTAAGCTTTCTAGACTAGTCATGAAAGTCTCATGTCCATGTCGATGCATCTAACATTGTTGTCGACTCAATCCTAGTCCCCATCCATACAACGACATGGTCGATCACCCCAATACATATGCCAGTTGAAAATTGAATAAATCCAAAAGGAACTTCTCGACGATAGAGTGAGAGGCTCTAGCGATGATATTCTTAATTAAAAAATGTTGACATTATTTACTGGAAAAACCATTCATCTTCTTCACAGACCTTCAGGCACTTAAGTACTTAGTAAACGAGTCGATCCATTAGGGAAAAATATATCGATGGATACTATTGTTCCAAGAGTTCGACTTTGAAGTAGTATTTCAACCAAGAAAAATGAACGTCGACCTAGACCATCTATCTTGACTTGAGACAGGAGAATACCCCATTGGGATAGAATACAACCTACCTGATTCACATCTATTTCGAGTTGAAGTTTCACCCAAGGAACTCGAAAAAATTGCAAACTTTTTAGAAGAGGGGAAGGCTCTTGAGGATCTCCTAGCTAACAAAAGGAAGATCCTAACATTGAAAGAAGCACCATTGACCCTCATGAATGGATACCTTTACAAGCTAGGAACTGATGATATTTTGTGAAGATGCACCCTAGAGCATGAATGAGAAGATATGATCAATGAAGCACATTCGCATTCAAACATGAATGAGAAGATCCTTCAGACAAGCGCCCTATGGTGGCCAACCTTACATAAGGATTTTCGAGAACAGATGAAGAAGTGTGATAAATGTCATAGGATGGGTCGACCTTTATGGAAAAAAAAAATCATTACACTCAATAAATACTGGTTTACTGTTTGATATTTGGGCTATTGACTTCACCAGTCCCTTCCCGAAAATATCCAAAACAACTAGGGAAAAGTACATCATCATAGTAGTCGAATATTTAACAAAATGGATAGAGGAGGAACCAGTTAAAAACAATACAAAAGAGACAACGACCAAATTCATATATGAAAATATAGTAACTAGGTTCGGTTATCCCTTAACACTAATTAGTGATCAAGGAACTCATTTTGTCAATGGCACAATTGAATCATTGCTTACAAATTTCATGATTGAGCACAGGAAGGCGATCGCCTACCATCCACAAGTCAATGGCACCATCGATTCCTTCAACAAAACATTGCACAAGGGATTAACAAAAATATGTGGAGTCGACAAGGATGATTGGGATGATAAGCTCCCAACAATATTGTGGGCTTACAAAATAACATACAAAATATCGACTTGGAAAATACCATTTAATCTTGTATATGGTCAAGAAGTTGTAATTCCACTACACTTATGTGCAAATTCAGGAAGGATAGCATTCGTCCTAGAACTCGACCAAATTCTTAATATAATACAACACTTCCATCAGCTGAACCAATTAGTGGAAGAAAGGATGCTTGCAAAACCGGATCAAGAGGCCCAAAAGAACCCACAAAATCTTTGCATGACTGACACATCACAAATAAAGATATCAACATAGGATATTTGGTACTACTATATGATAGTTGGATAAAGGGAAAACCACAAAAACCAGAAACTGCTTGGTTGGGTACTTATTTTTTCAATGACATTTGACCGTCGAGAGAAGTTCAGCTAAGGACTTTTCAAGGGAACCCATTTCACAAAATAGTAAATGGGGCCTGTCTAAAAAAACATAAGACTTAGCAACCTCAAGACCTGTTGGTGAAAAACTTTTTAGGGCTGCCAATGATATCTGACTAGATTGAAAACCCTTTAGGGCGGCCTAGGTCGAAGTCTGGAATATAAAAAGAAAAAGAAAAAAAGGAAAGAAAAAAAAAAGAAAAAAAAAGAAAAGAAAAAAAATAAAATAAAAATAAAGTTAAGAAAAAAAAAAGGCATTAAGATAAGCAATAAACAAGTCAGTTATTGAATTAGGTACAAAATTGTCTGAATACAACAAATTATGTGACCGACCCAAATCACCAAAAAACACTCATTCAAGTCAAAATTAATAAACATGAGAAGAGACGAGAGCCCTTGGTCATCACAAAGAATACTCAGAAAGGAAAATCTCCAGAGCAACATCAACACCAAGGCAAGATTTGTGCCACCTTTTAAACAGACGATCTATTCAATCCAGGGAAACAAAAATATCCCTCTATCAAGCAAGTACGAACTATATAAATCAAGCGAGCGTGGAAATCATAAATCAAGTGAGCGTTGATTCTCTTCAAACAAATCAACAAAAAGAACATGACTTCAAAAAAAAAAAAAAAAAATCAACCAAGTCAACAGAGAAAATAAAACTGACTTGGTCGGAAGACGTGACCGGAGATCCTTGATTGACCAGAAGAAACATCTTGACCAGGAAAATAAAACAATGAAATTCGATCGAATCAGGTGAATGCCCTGACAAAAGAAAATCGACTTAGTTGAAATAGTTGGCCACCGGGAGTACTTTGACGCAATCAATGCTCGATGAGATGGGATTGACCACAATCTTGTCGTCGACACATCCATCCCCTCGCATGTACAAGAATTTACACCCAACATTACTATCGACAAACACAAATTAATGACACCATTAGCCGAATTAAAATTTCCAATTCACCTCCTTCCTATAAATATAGAAGAGGCATATGACTTCGTCTCATATTTATTGTTCATCGTCGAGCATCCAAGCACTTAGAGAACAAAATTTGAAACCAAGCATGTTACTCCATAATTTCATATACCTATTTCACAATCCCACCTCCATAATTTCATATACCTATTTCACAATCCCACCAGCAAAAATCCACAACCATGCTAAGAACAAGAGGCCAAGTCGTGGATTCTTTGGTCAATACAAGAACAAAATCCAAGTTCAACAGACCTGGCACAACAAAACTAGAATCCTATATGAAAAACATTTGTGGAGCTAATATGGATGAAATTGACTATTTGAGACACTAGTAGAACTTCAGCACATGGGGTATGGAAGCTGGAACATGGAAGGAAGAAACAAATTTCCTAGAAAAGGTTGGCATCTAACATTTTATGGGTGCACTGCAAGTTGCAATGGAAAATGGAAAGAAGAGGCTGCAAAATTCTTGGTTAGTTAGTATCATACAGGGCACTTATGGATAGACTTTCTAGTAGGAATTACTAGGGGAATAATACATCCTATCATAGGGATACCACACGAGGGAACCCCAATACCAAAAACCTTAAACTCCAATGATTGGATATAGTTCCTCACTAGAGGAACTTCGACAAAGAATTCAAAAGGGATGTTAATCAATAGGGTAACTAAGCTGAGGGGAAAATGTATTTGTGTGTTATTCTCACTATGCTTCACAACCACAAGTCAGGCGTTGGATGTAAATCTTACAATTCTTGAGCCTATCGACAAGATCCTTTAGTCTGGTGTGAAATTTGACTGGGTTAATTACATAGCTACAACAAATAAAAGAAATTGCAGGGAGTGCCAAGAAAATGTGAGAGTTATTAAATTCTCATCCTTGTTAATTCAGCTTGCCATGAGTCAAATTAGTCCAATTGGGGAGCCAACATTCACATTAAAAAAAATTCTAACCATGGACAACTACATAATTTTTTCCCCAGGAAAAATTGGTTTATCTGACTCTCTACCACCCGAAGAAATGTTCAAAATGTGGGTGAACGATTTGAAAAATTTATCACATGGGTGGAGGGTTGAACAAAAGTTCTAATGGGAAATACCACCAAGCACCCACATTCAAATAAGTCTTGAAAACACCATGGTTTGGTGTGGAATTAGTGGGCTACTGACACCAATAGAATTAGAGTATCAACCGACAAAACTTCAAATTTTTCAGGAGCTTGATAGACAACTAGGACATGAAACACAAATACCACTAGAGGTGATAAGTGACAAATAGACTATCTTAACACCCCCGATAGATGTAGAGTAGGATGAATAAATATAACAAACACTCTACACAATTGTAATGCAGTGTAGTGAGCTAGAGATATGGACATCCCTATGGATGTGCCCCTAGTGGATGAGCACTAGTGGGTGTATAAGATCCCTTGCTATATTGTTCAAGAGTCAGACCTTCATGTAACCCTAATTGTAATGTAAAGGGTACATGTCGGCCCCACCTTAATTTGATTAATAATTAATGTAAAAGAAAATTAATATGGTTAATATTAATTATATTATGAGATAGAGAGGTCGAGCCTGTTGTGCCAATAGACACTTTTGTTGACAGGTCAAGTATAATATAAGTAAAGGGAAATTCCCCATTAAGGAATCCTATCTTTTGTGTGAGTTTGGAAATTTCAGCAAGTGCACCTTCTTGGGAAAAGTGCACACCTCTCTTAGGTGCCAGTATTCTAGGGTTTGCAAGAACCCTCTTGTTTGCTAGGTTTTCTTGGTGGTGAAGGTCTTTCTCTTGACGAATATAGCAAAGGATTTAAATTGGTTTTCTTCCCTTGTTGAGAAGGGTTTCCCAGGATACTTCTTGTGTTCTTTTGCATGGTGTTTCTTCTTGTGATCTTGGTTGTTGCAACATTATTGGTTATGGTTAAGATAAATGATAAAAATGGAATTAACTTCATGCTTAACCTTGCTTATTGAAAATTCAATAGCACCTCGGTAAAGTAGACCCTAGTAAAGAGAAAGCAACAAGAAATAATAGCCAAAGGAAAATAGGCTATCGAGATGGAAACAACTCACGAGGATATGGAAACTGTTTGGAAAGAGACATTTTAGGAAGATACAACACTTAACTTGGACGACCCCATAGTGCAAGAAAAAATCACTTCTCTCATGAACAAGCTAGTCGAAAAGGTATGGTTGAAAGAAAAAAAAACTCAACAGGACCAAGCAGCCACCAGGAACATTTTGAAGTCGAGTGTCAGGCCTCAATTCCAGGAAGCAATGGAAACCCTAAATGATAAACATGTTGAATCATGAAAAAACAAATCAACCTTGGAAAAGAAAGTGGAAATGAGAAGGAAATAAAAGAAAAGATTGAAAGACCAGGAGGAAGAGAGGACAGGTCAGAGGACAGTTGCTACATCATGATTATTAAATACAAGTAGACCCTACCCCAGCAGTAAACATGTTCCAAATAGGTAACGAACAAGAGAAAGCATGGTCGACCTCTCAAGGGAGTCACTTCTAATCGACCCTATGCCAATTGTTGAAGAGAGAACAACAACAAAAGAGGAAGTCAAACACAAAAATAAATCAAGGAAAGGGCGTCGACACGTATCATCCGAAGAAACCATTTCAGGTTCACCTCCCAATAGTAGCAACCAAGAACATGCAAGTCACTCAGGGTCAGAATATGTCGAAGAAATATTATATAATGAACCTAGAATGAATCCACTCGACTCAAACCAACCACAAACTGGTCCAAGCAAAAAAAGTCAATTAACTCATCCTCATGCATATGTAGTAGTAGATACAAAAAAGTATACAAAAGGAGAAGGAGACACACATACTTAGGGGATAAAACACACCATCCCCACACATAACCCAGTTGATAAGGATCTTATCACAATTCCATCAAGCGGATCAGATCCTCCGGGGAAATCCAACGAAGAAATAGAGAAACACCATCTAGAGAAATAGAATGAACCTTAATAGTCAATTTCCCATAATTAAGAACAAGAAAAAGGGGGAAATAATACCGACAAAGGGTCTCCTAAGAATGTAATTCATGCACCAAAAAATCATCCTCTTGGAATCCCTCACAAGGATCGGACAGACCCCCCTGAGCAGAATGCCAATAAAGACGAGAATAATGCAGCGGGTCAAGGAAACAGTGAAAAGGATGGAAGGACAATGAAACTAACCTTGATCTCGACACACAACCAGAAACAAGGGAACATAATGAAGGAAACCCTAGAAATGATGATCAAGTAAATAAAGGAAATGATTCGGATAAAGACCAGGACAAAGAGACCAACAAAAATAAAGAGTAACAAAATGTTGAAAACACAACAAAGAAGAAGAAGAAGAAGAAGAATACAATCCATAAAAAGGACAACACTTCAAATATAATCACTTGCACAGCCTTTAAACTAGTTAGTTCTGCAAAACTGACTTTGGAGAAAATATTCTATACATCGATAGCATATGACAAGCAAATGATCGACTTATACAACCAAGTCACAAAGGAACAAACTAATAGATGGAAAAATTCCATGAGAAATGGTGATCAACTCACAACATGAAGGAATACAGAGAAACAAATATTGAAGGATTGGGTGTTGCTTTCCAAAGAGAAACTGGGTATAGAAAACCAAACAGAAGAAATAGACCCATTAGCAGCAATCGAAGGGTTCGTCGAAGTAGTAATCGACACAAGAACCAACAATCAAATGGAAATCTAATACCTAAAGCAAGCCAATAATCAAATCAAATAGATACACAGTTGGACGTTAAGGAGTAATCAGGATGTAATGGCCCAATAGACAACAACAATTCTTCATTTTGAGTATGGAAATTTTAGGATGTTCACCATCAACTAGAAGTAGTTACCTCATAAGAAGCAATCCTAAGAACAGTAATCAACAACTGGCCATCATATTTTTCTACAACTTACAAAAAACTTAAATATCAAAAGACAATAATTTCTTAATTGAACAACAAGAGTAATCACCATTGACCCAAAATATAAATTGGACATATTGAATCACATTGCAAAAGAAAAGGTAGTCAAGGCAGAAATATCCAAGAAATAAAAGGAATGGTTGAAAAAAGAAAACAAGTCTTAAGTGGAAACAGATAAATCCATCAAGAACCTCGACCAAGATAAATAGAAAACTCAGGAAGTTGAATAGAAATACGACCCATAGTCGATTTTAGTGTAGGAATCCCCCTTGGAAKATAAATTAGACTTTTGGGAAAGTTTAATTCAATGGGGATGGAGGCACAATATTCCATTGACGAATGGTAGATTTTTTCACAATACTTGCAACAAACAGCTCCAAGCATCTACTAGACAACATTCRAATGATTTCCACAACAACCTGCAAAACATTTGGGGGCCACCCCATCATACCGACAAAAGTTTCAATTCTTCAACCCAATAATATCATAGTCAAACTTCTTGACTGCCAACCATCAATCAATAACTCTAGAAATGTTTGTTGAAGTAATAAAATAATTTCACATGGAAATGAAAACAACACCACTACCTCCAAATGTAAAGTTGGATGAATGGATAATTCCTGAAGAAATAATCGAGAAAATAGAGTAGCACGAGAAAACACCATGATCAAGAAATTGACACATATATTTTTGTAATCAAAGTCCTTTTATAGCCTACACTAAAGTACTTTTGAAGAATCAGTTGACAAATCGACAAAGTACCTAAATCTCATCAGTCCAACAAATTGAATAATTGTTTTGGAAAAATTCAAGTTAAAAAATAGCCTACAGTATCAAGGTCGGTTTCAAGACTCTAATATGAGCCAACTTCAAA
The DNA here is from genome assembly GCA_010110895.2 of Picea sitchensis. Lineage (NCBI taxonomy): Eukaryota > Viridiplantae > Streptophyta > Pinopsida > Pinales > Pinaceae > Picea > Picea sitchensis. The sequence continues at coordinate 12,544 of SNQJ01S0007700.1, forward strand.
ATTATACTTCTCTTCAAAGACTCTATTACTTCTTTCTCATTCTCAAAGATTGTAACTCTCTCTCCTATAACTCTAGAAATGTTTGTTGAAGTAATAAAATAATTTCACATGTCNAGATGATGTAACCTCTGGTGAAAACCTCTTTGAGGGCACCAATAGATTCTCTCAAATTTTTCTCAAATGCAATAGTCACACTCCCCCTTTCTCAGGACAAGAAAGGAATTGAGAAAGGGGGAGATGTTGTAGGGGATAGTCGGCTCTTCCAACTAGACCCATTAGTCGACAAGTCAAGTTGACTACATAAGTGGATAGAGAAGTTGGTCAAACAATCAATTAGAGTCGACCGACTCGGTAGTTAAGAAATGCAACCGACAAGTAATTATATGACATGTGTGTGTGTGTGTGTGTGTGTGTGTGTGTGTGTGTGTGTGTGTGTGCGTGTGTGTGTGCGTGCGTGTGTGTGTGTGGCTATGCAACAGAGAGAGTAGAAGGTTGTTTTATCCATATAATAAAGTGCATTTGATGGTTCTCCCATTACTTGGATATGCTTCCATGTGTCTCTATGTGTGCCTATATATAATGTTATAACATATGTTTCTATGTGTAAGAAACTATTGGTAACTTATTGTACTTTACCTCTGACTACAACAACATGTTGTCCACCAATGTTCAAGTAACCAATTTGCAGTAATTGATTAAATTCATCTAAATCGACATCGAAGTGGATGGAAAATCTCATCCCCTTGTGCCTCCCTTGCTTCCAAAATACATTTGGAATTATACATATTCTCCTTCTATTTCCTTTGTCACCTCCTATGTTACTCCCTTTGCTAAAGAAGCTCATATAGTTCACCATTGTCATTTCAATTAGTCCAAAATTCTTAAAGTATAATACAAGACACAACATAATAAACATCTATTACAAACTTTGTTAAATATGACTTACTTATGGCTCCGAATATAGCATGTTAATTCAAGCATAAAATGGAGAAATGGAACAAGAATAGTGTATGATGGGAAAGAAAATCCAAAAATCAACAAACACCCATCTTTCCATTTCAAATTTAAAAATACGAACTAAATGTTTCTTGAAAACTTCTCTGTATATGAACAATATACAGTTCTTTTAAACATATGAACAGGGAAATGCATGAAAGTGAAAGTATATATGATTGGGACAAATGGTAAAGGGAGTGTATTTTGCGAAAAGTGACCTATATTGGAAGTAATGAATGGAATTTCATGTTTAAAATTTAAATTCAGTCAACATTCTTGTACATGTATTTTGTTCACTTTTTCCATTAAAGAACCAATATATTATCGAGAAATCAATATGTAACTCTTTTAAGAAAATTTCCAAGCCATTTCTCAAGTCAATCACTATGCTCATAAACCATTATCTTCGCACTATATCATATGCCAAAGTTTTCATAAATGTGTATGAACAGAGTTTGTAGCAACCAAATTAACATGCCAACTCAAAATATGCCAAGTTATCCAAGTATACCATACACTATCAAGAGATCTAGGAGGAGTATGATGGCCATAAACAATGGTTTTAGAACAATGCCATCTTAAACTTTAACTGCTAATCCCAACTACAATATTCATTAAACAAAAAAGAACTCAAGAAACCTGAAATGATGCCAATAGATGGTGTCAACTACAAAATATCTCCTAGCATGTATTTCGCAATGCTTTTTTCTCTGTGAGCGTCTTTTCATGCCCTCTTATAAACTTCACGGATCAAACCCTGGTAGATTGTTGAAAACCCTGATTACAAAGGTTTTCATCGGATGGAGCCTGTCGTTCAGCAGGGTCTCGTGGGACAACCTAGTCTCAACCTATGGGGGTGCCTTGAACCTAGTTTTCCCCAAAACCCTCTCGAATCCTGCAGATTTATGGGCTCAACCTTGTCTAGGAAACCATGTAACCCTCCTGTGCACTTCGATATCCTTCCTACAATAGGCCAAACTCCCAAGTGAAGCTCCAATGAAGACCCTGCATGGATCCTCCTCCTTCTTGTCTAGATCTAATGGAAATTATGGATGGATTCCCCTCTTGTCTAGCTAGGGTGGATATTGCACCACCAAAACCAAACCGGTAGTGGAAGGGTTTTTCACAAAACCCAACGAAAAATCTGGCTACAAGAGCACTCAATAAGATATCAAATCATAATAATGAGAAGTGAGCGGTTATCCTTCTTTTATACTTTCCCAACCCCTTCTAGATCCTTCCTTCATGCCTTTTAGAACTTCCCCTTTTTTACTACATCAATCCTTCTAGATCTTTCTTCTTTTTGACCAAATCAAATGTAACTTCTAGAATTTTCCCCTTTTTGACTAAATCAAACATAACCCTTATTTTCCCTCCAATTTTCACTTTAGTATTAAAAGTCACTTTAATAATAATTAAGTAACTTATTAATCTAAAGTTAGTTTACATTCCCTAATGTCACTTTAATAATATAACATCTCCTAACTAAGTGACATTAAATGACCCCCTTTTCTCTCCTATTTCTCCACTGACAAGACACGAGAGTCACTTCTACTACAAAACTGAGGGACTAAAAAATGAGGACATGACATCTTTAGTCTGGAAATATACTCAATTACATATCCACCTTCGGTCAATTTCTGTTGAAGCAGTTTTAATTGAAGATCAACCTTTTTTGTTTGAAGTTGAGTGTCAAACAAATCTTTGAAAGTTTTCCATGTAGACCATGCATCATATGCCTTTTCAATGTGAACAAACATCTCTTCATTTACGTTGGTGGGTTTATTTGGTTTTACATCATCATTGCATATATCTTTCCATAGCTCATTGTAAATTAAATTTATTTCCATATTTCGTTTCCATACTTTGTAATTCTTAGAGCCCTCAAGTTTATCAAACTCGGAAAATAAATTTACAAGTCTGGACATTGTGAATGCTTTGCTTGAAGAGAAATTTATACGTCAGAAAGAAATAAACAAATCATGCACTACAAAAAGAGACAATCATGAACACACCACATGCTATGCCACAAAAAAAGGACTATCAAAACGTGTCCTTAACTCTCATATAATCACTTGAAAAGGGACATTGATTAAGCTGTGTACTTGGCTCTTATCAACTCTTAAAAAAATTGTTTACAATTTCACTTCTTTAAGGCTTTCAAAATTTGACTTCAACTTATGGTCTTGCCTACCTAAAGTAATAAATTACTCAATTTACACCAAATTATCATCTTTCACCCTTAAGGTAAAAATTACTTCAAATTGCAAAATATGATATATTATGAAGACTTCCCTTCTTTTTAATTTACAATGTGCTTCAAGAATTTGATGTTTACCCCTGAATAAATAAAATGACAATATGGTTTCCCTCTTTGAAATAAAAAAAACTTTGCCTTAAGCTTAAAAATTTAAAATACTTACTCTTCTCTTTTTTTTTAAATCAAAGCTTATTATTGCAAATTTAAAATATTTGAGTGGATGCACGAGTAGTCATTACTCTAGTTATTTATTAACTTTGTTTAACACTTTCAACCTACTTCTATTTTCCCACACTTCTATTTGAATTTGAATTCCTTGTTCCTCTTTGCTCTCCTTGATTCAGAGGTGTACTAGTAATTAGTTAATTAAAATTACTTTATTTTAATTTCATGCACATTATAAAATGGATTTTAATTAAGCTACTTTATTTCTCTTTGTTATGAAATACCCGTTAACCTATATGCTCAATCATACTATTATTTTTTTAATTAAATTTTTGATTTATAATTAAAATGCATGAACTATATAATTATTCTTCTCATATTAATTAAAATACACATGTTAAAGAAAACATATTTTATATGCTTAATCAACTATCTTTAAATGTATACATGACAACTTATAATTGATACCAAGGGTGTGATGCTTCTCAATGATCTTCAAGAGTTATCTTCCAGTAAGTACCAAGGGTGCCATGTTCATGCACTCCCTTCAAGCATCCAACTTTCTTGGTGGGGGGATTGGTGCAACTGTTGAGACCACGTTAATTCAACTCTATCACTACTTTGTTGAGAGACTAATGGTAACCAAGGAATAAGGATAGCACCTTATTGCATTCCCGTAATATAAACCTCGTGGGTGATCGAATATGCAACCTACCCTCATGGTAACATGCAACCTCTAAGTGAAAGCATCACTAGATTTTCAACCCATGTCACGAAAAATGAGTGCTAGTAGGTGGAAACATGAATGATATTTCTCTCATCCTAATGTTACTCTATACACTTCCATACAATCTCATTGCCCATATGTGGACTGATCGAAAAACATATCCCCTATGCTCGCACATGCTAAAAATAACGCATCAAAGTGTTCCATAATAAAAATTAAAGCATATAATTAATCATATAAGATATTATAATACCTCGACTCAGTATGAAGTTCAATATAATGTTGACGCAATACCATGTCAATGTACAATTGTGGATTTCTTGTTTGTAATGATCCAAATGCTTAAAATATCATAACATAACAGAAGTACACACCATGTACAGAATGTGAGCATGAAACATAACTCCAAGATAGATAAGTTAAACAATAACTCCTTAAAAAATAGGAGAACCTCCTCTACAAAACCAAATACATTTATACATCACAATCCATGTGTCTCAATAATGAATACATTATCTCTATATATGCCTATTCACAGCTACACATGAAGCCCCTTTAATATTAGGTCGACCATATTGCATATATATTTACACATTACATGTACATTTATCCCCATGTACTCCCCCCTTGGGGTCATATCATATACATTTAACCCTATATATGTCCCCCCATTGGGTCATAACATAGTACCCTACTTCAAAAAGATTTGTCCTCAAATATTTTGCAATTAAAAATTTCACATGTGATGAAACCAAGTAATATGATTTTTTTATGTTCGTTCTTTCTCATTTCATTTGATGATGATCCCATCCATCCAAAATCAATTATTTTCAGTCATAATCCTTGGTGGTTAGTTGTTGCATAATTTTATTTCCCTTGATTCCATGTATTGTTGTTAAAGCTTCTCCAACAAATATCATTATTAGTATCATCTACAAGTTAACTTATCTAAACTCAATTGGGTTTAGCTTGAGTGGTTGGGTGGAATTATTGTTATCCTCCCCACTCAGGTTCAATTCGCAAAAAGTGACATGTTGAGATCTTAACAAGTATATTGTTGTAATGGCTTTGAGCCATGTTGTTGATTGTCCTTGTGCCCTGAATATTCTAAGGTTTACCCTAGGTACCATCCTCAAAATGAGGGTAAGTACATGGGAATTTTACTCCAGCATTGTAACCTGCGGAAAAAAAGAGTTAATGTGTCCAATATTTTCATTTCAATGTGTCATAATCATATGAATCGACAATGTCAATTATGTTATACCAATTTGTATTTAATCCATCCATGATATCATAAAAATATTTAAATGAAATCATTCAAAATCATCACTTAAATAAAATCAAATAATTAAAGAGCTTGAGTTTCATCTCGAGTCTATAAACTCAGTTGTCTGTAGTTTCAGGCTAATGGAGAAACCCTAGGGTTTCCACAAGTAATTTTTTTTTCTCGCACTGGAAGTCAGTATCAAAGACTGCCATTAGGTGAGTATTTATGGAGGAGGAGATGGTTGATTACAGCATATACATAGAATGGGATACGTCGAATGCTTTCTGGTTAGATGAGGAATATCAAGAGATCCTTCGTTGCACTATAGACTTTAGTGCAGATGCCAATCGTGATCTACAATATTTAAAAGATGGTATGGTGAATCTATATGGCTCTTGATTTATGGAGGGGAGATCGATTGGAGTCCTATTAGAAAAAAAAATTGACCCCTAAAACAGATCTGAAATAAAGTAAAAATCAACAAGTAAAAGAGGTTAATTATAGAAGTAAATGTCATAAGTGTCATCAGAAAGTCTTATATCCATTTCGGTTGGTGCGTGCCAACCTCAGGGGGGTGTTCCTAAGTCCTTCATGTTATTATAAGCCTAAAAAATATATTAAGATAAAAACAGAAAAAACAACATCAAGGAAATTGGCTTTGGCTAGCAGTCAAAATACCAAAGGGGTGAGTAACACAATTTATAATTTATTTGGACGAAAACCTGATAGCATAAGTATTTTAATGAATGAAAATAAGAGGAACAAGGCATTACAAGGATGAAACACCACAATAATAGGATTAAAACTAACAATGCATAAGAAATTAATCACAATACCAACAAGATTCGGTAGCTTGATACCAGCACACCAAAATTTTATTATTGCTCTTGCTCTTGCACCCCTAAAAACAAGTAAAAAATTGGTAGAGTATTGTTCCTTATACAAAGACTAGAAGATAGAAGCTAGAGAAGAATAATGAGAGAGAGAGAGAGAGCACTTCTCTTTCTGAGAAAAGTCAACCCTGAACAATGAGGAGAAGCTTCATTATATATACTATGAGGCACACAAGTGTGATAATAATAGGAGGGCACATGAGTGAGTAGAATAATATGGTGCACGTGATCATAACGAGGGAGTTGAGATGGAATAAATATGCCAAATAATAGAGAGTGGGAAGTGCATGAGGGGAAATACATGTGGAAGTGAGAATAATGAATATGCATGGATGAGTAAAAGGAATTAGCACATGGATTTAGGGATCAATACGCTAGATACTAGGGAGTGAACTCACATGTGGATGCATGGAGAAGGATATGTGCACACATGTGGAGGAAGAGGGAAAAATAGCACATGGAAATAGGGAGATAAAGACAGGATAAGTGGAAGATATATGAGAAGGAGACACATTAATTGATGAATCCACTAGAAAATAGGGGAGAATAAGGGGAGGAGGCTAAAAAATAGGAAAAAGGGAGGCTCATTAAGACAATGCCCTAGAAAATAAGGAAGAGAGAGGATATAAACTACATATTAGGAACTAGTGCTAGAGAATAGGGAGGAAGGGCTAGAAAATAGGGAGAGAGAAGGGAACATGTGTGGGAAGCTAAAAAATAGGGAAAAGGGAGGCACATGCACAAACAATGGAGATGCATGCACACGTGTGGAGAGGGAAAGAAGGGTGTGTGCATGAGTGTGAAGGAAGAGCAAAGTGTGGGAGTGACAATGGAATGCACATGTGTGGCTAAAAATAGGAGTGAGTCTTTAATTGACTTCAACACTCCAAAAATACCAATATGCCACCTCATCAAAGCATGCATGTGCCTTGATTTACTTATGCATGTGCCACATATCCTAAAAAATGATGCGCCACATGTCACCTTCTAAGACAACCACTTATCAAAATTTTGAAATTTCCACATGTCACCCTGCATGGCGACCACCTCTACTAAATATAGCCCTGCTAAAAATAGTAGTCCGACCTAAAAAATAGGAAAATTCCAAATATGTCTAGGACCACTAGGACACCACTGCCAAATATAGTATATCTAAAAATAGACACTGCTAAAAGTAGAATTTTGTTGCATGTCATTGAAAATATACTCATTGGATTCGATTTTCAGTGATGAATCTGAATATGTGATCAAAATAATCATCTGAGGTCTAGAAATCCACCTACTAAAAATATTAATTTTCTCGCATGTCCTCTGGAAAAGGATCAATGGAATCACGAGCTCGCAAGGACTCTGAATATGTGATCAATATTTCCATGTAGACCTCTGATCTTTGTCTCCTCAAAAGTAGGGAATATACTATATATAGATATCTCTCTCTATCCATGAAAACATGTGAAAAATGTTTTCTCTTAAATAAGGAACACTATCAAACCAATCCTATGCATGTACTTGTATGGGAACCAACCTTGACTCATACCAAGTTGTCTCTGAAAAAATATCTGAATGCCAGCCAAAATAAGTCATATTGGCTCTTAACACTCGGGATTTTCAAGGGAGAAAATCCAAGGGTTAACATGTCTCTTCCATGCATCATAATACATAGGACCTCGAGGTTCATATAGTCTTTCAGGTGAGAAATACATGGCTAAGATATTGCAGAAGTGTATTAGAGCCAGAGACGAGTGGGTAAGCATGGTTCTTGGCCAGGATATCGACTTGGATTTGGTTGAAACCCTATCATAATGGGCTCTGGTGGGAATTTTTATGGGAAAATTAGTTTTGATATCTCTCCTGGTCGATCGGATGGAAGAGGTTCCTTAGATATGTGTCAAAGTTTCATATCCTTTTGAATGGTTGGTTATTTTTCGAATTCAAATCATCGAAAGATGCAGAGTGAATTCAAAAACATGTATTGTTGTGGGGTCAGTCCATTCTGGTTTTAAAAAGGTCGAATCCTTCTTTCGCCCCATGTACTAAGCCATTTGTGGTTCATCATGTTTAGGTTTTGTCACCTGGAATCCTGATAGAAATTCGGTCAAGGTAAATTTTTGAGTCTATTGTGAATGTGTTGGGTCGGTTTGTGTATTTCGACAAGCACACTCTTGGATGTGAAGACAAAAGGGTTTCAAAGGTGTTGATTGAACTCAACCTTAGCAAATAATTTTTTTCATAATTGGAGGTGGTGTGGATGTCGCTCTCATTCTAGCAACAACTGGACTATTGGAATTTACCTTTTCGATGTTCGATCTGTCATGAATTTGGTCACCTAAGGAAGGAGTTCTTTGTGGCTAAGTTAGGTTCACAAATACATATGAGAAAGGATAAGTTCTCTCTAGAACCCTTGCTTAGTGGTAAGGTTATGGAATCTGTATTAGTTGATCCAAGACTTCCAAAATTGAAGGTCATCAAACTGATTCATCCTTCAACAAAAGAGAGAGCCAAGGATGTATCCAAGGGAAAATGATGTCAAGCTGCTTTGGTAGGAAATTCATCAAGTAAAGATAAAAGTAATCATTTAGGCTATTTTTCTTTGTCGTAGGATCTGGGACTTGAGTCAAAATCTCTTTCCTTTTATAGGTTTATGGAGAATGTGGATAGTAGGTTGTTTTTGGGTGCGCCCAAGGAGGCATTAGAAGTTGTTGTTGTTCCCCAAGTGTCATATTTAAGGTCTTTCCATGTTGCAGATAACCTTCCTTCTAGCTTAAAGTTCGGTCTCCCGTGTCCTCGTTACAATTTTTTTTCTCGCAATATTAAGGGGTGTGAGGGATATTTTGTCATCAAGGGTGGGATTTCTCCCATGATGGAACCCCTTGGTCATCCAGGTCAAAAATACTTCATGTCCAAAGAACAAAAAACCATCCAAAGAAGAATGCAAGTTCGAAAACAAACAATAGTTCGAGCACTTGGAGTGGAGAAGAATGGGAATAGGGCTTTGCCATGATTATTTTTTCATTAAACATGAGAGGGGTTAGGGGTGCCCCAAAATGTCTATCCCTCCATAGGATTTTCAATTTGTATAGGCCTGACTTTATATTGCTATAAGAAACTATGGTTGTGGGTTCTAAGGTTGTGGAACTATTGTCTTCATTTCTTCCTAGGTTGAAGATCTATACTATTGATGCAAATGGATTATCAGGTGGGTTATGTAATACATGGAGTCCATCTATTTTAGCTCTTAACACCACTTCTTTGGCTACAATTATTATTTTGGAAAGGAATCTCAAGACCCTAGACATGGTTTTTAAAATCTTTAATTGTTACGGCCCATTGAAAATTGGAAAATATTATAGGATTCCTTAGTCGAAGATGGTATCTTAAAAGACTTGTCTTTAACTTTGGGAGGAGACCCGAATTTGATAGTTTTTGGAAGAGAGGTTTGGGGGGAGTCTGTTTGGTGCAACCCTTTTGCATAGTATTTTATTCATATATTTGAAGAGTAAAAGTTGGTGGATGTGGAGCCAGTGTTGATGGCGTTGACTTGGAAAAATGAAAATGTGGTGTTGCAGGGGTGTCAAAGTGTCTTGGTCAGTTCTTGTATGTTGAGGGTGTATTGGAAATTTTGTTTTGTTACAAAACTTGGATTGGAATGGATGGGGTTTCTAATCATCAACCTATTTTGTTGCAATTATATTTTGTAATGGAAAAAAAATACCGGGGCCATTCAAATGTAATAATGCATGGATTAAAGAATATTGTTTTCCTAGGTTGGTTTTGGATAGTTGGTATCATTATGATCCAAATATAGATGAAGCAGCAATGGTTCAGTTCATGTCTATTCTGAAGCATTTGAAGCAGTGTGTGGTCACCTGGGAGAGAGAGAGAGAGAAGGAAATCTATCCAAGCTGAATTACTGAATATTGAGGAGAACATAGGTATGATTTTCCATAGGAATTAGGAGGGAGTATTTCCCATGGAAGAGTGAGAAAAGTTATAGTGTTTAGAAGAACATAAGGCTCGTTTGTTGGTCATAGAAGAGACTACTTGGAGACTGAAAAGTTGAGCAAATTGGTTGGAGGAGGGAGATAATAATACCTATTTCTTCCACAAGTTCATGGAGCATAGAAAGGTTCTTAATATAATTTGGGAATTATATGGTTCAGGAAGGACAAAAATCATATCTTTTAAATAAATTGTAGAATCAGGGATGACCTACTTTGGAGATTTATTCAAAGAACCAGAGGCAAGCCATATTGGAGAATAGATGCAGGTAATAATATTGTTCCCTCATTTTTTTGATCAACA
>SNQJ01S0007700.1:48059-110016 GCA_010110895.2 Picea sitchensis
AACAAGCAAGCAAAATATCAATGCCCGTGATTGAAGTGGAAGGTAAGATTGATAACCATCCCATAGTGATTTTAATTGATTTTGGAGCTAGCCATAGTTACATAAACTCTAACATTGTTGAAATATTTCACTTGAAAATGAGTAAGCATAATAAATCTTGGTAAGTTCAGTTAGCCACAGGGGCTAAGAAGGAAATCAATGACCTAGTTAAATATCATTCCATAGACATGAATGGACTCAACACAAAGGTAGATGTGAACATCATACCATTGGGTTCATATGATTGTATAATTGGCATGGATTGGTTGGAAAAACACCATTTTGTCCTATATTGTTACAACAAGACAATCAAATGTCTTGATCAAGAAGAGAATCAAGGTACAATTCAAGGAATTCCAATATTTGTAGTTGTTAGAGAAATTTCATCTATGCAATTGAAAAAGAATTTCAGGAAGGGATGTCAAATTTTTGCAGCCCATATGGAAGAAGCAACCAAAGATAAAGTGTCAAGCATTGAAGACCATCTGGTCTTAAGGGATTTTGAAGATGTTTTTGGGGAAATCCTAGGATTTCTACCAAAAAGAAATATTGATTTCTCTATCAATTTGGTGCCAAGAGTTTCCCCAGTATCTAATACACCATACAAAATGGGAACACCATAGTTGAAAGAGTTGCAGATGCAGCTTGAAGAGTTGGTAAGGAAGGGGTATATGTGCCCAAGTGTGTCACCTTCGGGTGCCCTATTTCTTTTTTTGAAGAAAAAATATGGAACCTTAAGGTTGTGTATTGATTTCAGACAGTTGAATAAGGTCACCATAAAGAACAAATATAATTTTCCAATGATTGCTGACTTGTTTGATTAGATGAAAGGTGAAATAATATTTTCTAAGATTGACTTGAGATCGGGTTATCATCAAGTGAGGATAAAGTAAGAATATATCATCAAGACAACATTCAGGACAAGATATGGGCATTATAAATTCATGGTAGTACCATTTGGACTATCAAATTCCCCATCTATTTTTATGTGCCTGGTGAATGGAGTGTTCAGGGAATGTCTGGAAAAGTTTGTAATTGTGTTCCTAGATTATATACTCATCTACTCTGTGTCAAAATAATATCATGAGCAACATTTAAGAATGGTGTTGAAAATTTTAAGAGAGAATAAATTGTATGCCATGCTAAGAAAGTGCATCTTTTATCAAAAGAAGATTCACTACTTGGGGCATATTATTTCAGCAAATGGGATAGCAGTGGATCCTGAGAAGATAGAGGTCATTAGAGGATGGTCAACACCAAGAAATGTCAGAGAGGTAAGATCATTAATGGGTCTTGTCGGTTATTATCGAATATTCATAAAAGGATTATCAAAGATTGCAAGCCCAATCACTTCTTTGCAAAAGAAGGGAGTGAAATTTGAATGGACTCACAAGTGTGAAGAGAGCTTTAAGCAGTTGAAAGACATTTTGACAAGTGCACCAATATTGAATATTGTAGATTTGGATGAATATTTTGATGTGTGCACTGATGCATGCAAGGAAGGGCTCGACGGAGTCCTCACACAAAAATATCACGTGGTATGCTATGAGTCCAAAATTAAAAGAGCACGAGAAGAATTATGTTACACGTGACTTGGAATTAGTGACAAATGTACATGCATTAAAAATGTTGAGACACTACCTCATGGGGAGAAAAAAAATTCTAAGGACGGACCATTGTGGTCTCAAATATTTTTTTGGAAATCCCACATTAAATGCCAGACAAACTAGATGGCTTGAATTTCTTAGTCAGTATGACTTTGAAATTAAGCACATCAAAGACAAATAAAATCAAGTGGTTGATGCACTCAGCAAGAGAGCACATGAGATGCATATTGTGACCATCATCATATATATAAATGATTTGAAAGATAAAATTATTGAGGCAACAAAATCAGATCAACATTAAACAGTTAAACAGTTAAATCAACCTCAACATATGTACTGCACAAAATTTATTATTAAAATAAAACCATAGTCCCCTTAGTAGTCACCAATTGATTAAATCATGTGTTCCAATGAGTCATGCACTCTAATAAAGTGTCGTACCATGTAAATAAAATATTTTCTCACCAGAAAAAACCCACCATGATAACAACAAAACATAAATCCCAACCTAAGGTACACCACCACCAAGGGATTATTATATCATGAATCATCATCCAACCTTAGGAAAAAGTTATATCGCCATCAAGACACATGTAGTACCCCCCTCCTCTAACTCAAATTTAGGAAATAACACATCAATGGGAATATTAACATCATCAAACACATTCCCCCCTAGGTGAAGTCTAGAAAATATTACATCAATAAGTTATATCACCTATGAAAATCCCATGAAAGAAACATGAATCATCCCACCATAACAACATCATAGGATAAAGGGACATAACAAAGTGCTAACCCATCCAACCATCAAGTGCATCCTCGATCACACATCAAACACGAGAGGAACATGTAAAACACCCCATTTTTGTGACACTAACATCATACATCAACACACTAACTCACCAAGAAACATCAACAACATCATGAAACATCTACCCCCTACTATCGTCATCTAGCCCCTTGGGGGTTTAGTACCATCATCCATATCCAAGATAAGCATAGATACCATACCATAATGAGATAGCATGCTCCACAACCATAAAATAAGAAACCAAGGGGTGATCAACAAGGAAATCACATTAGAAAATACCATCAAACTAGAAAACACAATCATCCAACCAAGAAGAAGTGAGACTCCCCCAACCAAAGACCTTCATCAAATGATTTGATGCCATGAAGAAAAGGGGCTCCATGAAAACGTATCCCCCAAAATCAGTCAAATGCTTAGTACTAGAAGTAAATATCAATCAATGTGATGAAAATCAAATGTAACAATACCCATACGACCCTACCAAATTAACTTTTCCATTTGTCACTGCTTTTTCCTTCTACCCTTTCATTTCAAGATTTATGGATAGCATGAAACTTTACATATTTACCTCCATAAATTTTGTAAATCGTATTTTACTACTTTCTATGTGCTCGTTGCCATCATTTGTTCGTTTGGACTTTTCTCATAGATATGGGTTGTTCCCATTATGAAAAAATGTTAGGTGTGTCCCACTGCACCCACTCCACCAAGCAGTTGATTTTCAATGGTTGATTTTCTTGATTTTCCATTAATGGATGTTGCGATTATTCTTCCTTTTTAGCCGGGGATTTCTCTTATTGCTTGAAATCAACGATGTCACCTGTTCAGAAACTCTATAGAAAAAAAACAAATTCTTCTACCACACATAGCAGATCTCCAACACCTCCAACTTCCTCAGTCCATATCCCACAACATGCTTTCTCTGCTACCACGTTGTTAGTGGAAATCTCAACTTATCTGCAGAATCTTTTCCCATACTGACTGAAAAAATAGTGCACCCTCTCTTCACAATTAAAGCACCAAAGAAAAATTTATTCACTCATTGGCTCAATTGCCCTCTCTTCATATTATTGTCCCATAAATGGATGCCACTTGAAATTTATTTTTGATTGCCAACAATAAGGKCACAATACACGTGGCTCTCTAACATACTATGTTAAAAAGTGACAATAATCAATTAAAATAAAATGTAAATACTAAAATTTAATTATGTAAATATTTAGTGGTGTTAATTTACGAAACTGGTGGAAGTTTGTATAACAGGCGACAGTTCTTGAACTTATTTAACGATAAATCCTATTGTATATCTATGAAGATTGGAGAAGCATTTGTAAGTTTGTAAGACTGATTATAACCCTATCTTGAATGTTGGACACGTAATAATTCATGGATGTATTACTTGTAACATATTGCAAATATGAATAATCGTAGGTGATAGGAAACATCTTCAGTTATAGAAGACTAAGAGTCATTTATTGTGTATATATTCTCCTATATAGTTAATGCAAAGACATCAAMATGGAGTAATCTTTTCTACCCACTCYTGGCCTTCCAGTGGTATCAGATCCTGGCCCAACTGCATGAAGATATTCCCTGGTGTTCTAAAACACCTATGTTGGCCTGTTTGTCTCTATGCCTTCTGCACCCTAGTTTATTCTCTATCTTTATTATCTACTAGTCTGCCTGACACACTGATAGATTATCGACATCTACAGGTATCACTCCATTCTCTCCACACGTCCCTAAACCTAACGAATACTCTCACCAGTCACTCCATTCGTTGGCATTAGCTAAACCCTAATTTATGAAAATAAACCCTAATTTATCTCTCGCTCCTAGTGTTTGTGTGTCCATTCACATGAATTATGGTTCTAATTTGCATGACTTCTGGTTCCTCTCAAGATCACACCTACGAAGGTATTCCCATTCTCGATTACACTGTAAGTGCATCGCTGCACACTTTTGGGGTATACTATGTAATATATTTTGGGTCATTCCTTACCGTGTAAAGAAGTGGAGACAATTCCCTGGTTGGGCTTCTCATGGTATCGTTATATGATCGAAGTCTCTGGTGATTTTATTTGGCCCTCATTTGCAAAACATGGTGACCCTCTCGGCCCTTTGGCTTGCCTCATGGAACGTGCCATGACATCAAGATTCTTTTGAAGAATAGGTTCTTGTCTGATGACAGAATCCTAACCATTTTTTCTTGCCAAGAAACTGTTTTATGAGCTACTATGAGAGACAACAATATTGTGTTTACTAGAGTTGCGGTCAACACAAGGTATCCTTCACGTGGCTATCCTTTTCTCTACCACGTGGTGCAATTTCATTAATCTATGTGCATATTCCTATTTTGACATTGTCTCACATTTTTGGACTGCTTTTGCATTGTTTTTGTTATTGTGATAAAAAATCCAATAAAATTAGTAAACTATGTATCAATAAGATGACATTCATTTCATGGTATTGCTTCCTTATTTTTCATCCATCATTTTTATAAGCATCCATCATCAATTTTTGTAAGTGTTCCTATTGCTTCGACCTAGAAGCTTCCCATGCCCTTCTTGGTTCCATTGTCTATTTCATTGGTGCCGTAGCAAGACGGTTCTAATTTTATTTATTGGAGAAGCTTCATTATATTTTCTAACGTGTGTAAAGACAACAGAAGACAATGCATTCTATCATATCCCTTGGCGTCATGGTGCTAACTGGAAAGGATAATTATAGAGAATGGTATAAGAAGATCAAGATCACATTGATATTCAATGACATGTGGAAAGGGATTTGTGAAGTAAAAGAATTCCCTCGGAGAAGCAAAACCAATGAAGAAGATGTGGAATCAGAAGAAGAAGAAGTGGAATCTGAATAAGAAGCCTCTGTGTTAAAGACGAAGAGTAGCAAACCTTGTAGAAAACTAGTCATACTGACTATAGACAAAGAATGTGAAATATGGGAAGACAAATACCAGAAGGCATATGAAGTAATCTCCACGACAGTAAGAGAGGAGGTGAGTCGGCATATTTCTTCCATTATTGATTCCTATGGCGCCTAGAAGAGATTGAATGCATTGTATGACACACATTCCAAGCTTGAACTTGTACAACTGATGTTGAAGCTCTTCAACCTAGATTTTAAGAATGCTGACCATATGGCTTTTGCTTCATAAATCACAGCCATAATGCATGACATTGAAGCCACCGGAGCAAATATTGACCTCCCTCTCATGGCCTTCATTAAGGCCCTCTACCCTACATATTCTCACTACCTTGAATCGCTACAAGCAAGTAATCATATGAAATCCATGACATTTCAAAAACTGGTAAAGAAAGTTGCATATCATGAGAAAGCCTTTGGAAAGAAGCCATCTCCTTCAACTAGAAAAACTGTTTACCTTGCTCATAAAGACAAGAGTAAACAACATGATTATTCCAGAGGAGAAATCAGCAGAAGAGGACGTGGATGTGGAAGAAAGAGTTTCAAAGGAAGGGAGGAAGACACAACCAAGGTGATAGATCTAATCTCCATTGTACCCGGTGAAAAAAGAATGGGTCACATAAAGAAGATGACTACATAGTTCCATGGGACAAGTTCAAAGAAGATAGACATATTAGGAAAGAGGACAAAGGTAAGCCTACAAAACCAAAAAAAGGTAATCCACATGAATCAACCCATTACATTGTTGCTCACTGCAATATAGGAGTAACAAAATATGTATTTAACACAGCACATGGTCCTTACAAAGATACACGGCTTCTTGGCACAAGCACAACCTCTCATATGACATTCTGAAAACATTTTTTTTGAAGACTTCAATGACAATGTAGATGACATAGTGTATTTTGCAGAAAAGTCCAGCCTCAAACCCTCAGGAATAGGCACCATCAGACTTAAGTTGTCTAGACTCCCGAATTTTCTTCTACACAATGTACTGAGCTGAAAAGGAGCTTGTTGTCCCTTGTGCTAATCAGACAACAATGACACTATGTTCACA
This sequence comes from Picea sitchensis, assembly GCA_010110895.2. NCBI lineage: Eukaryota > Viridiplantae > Streptophyta > Pinopsida > Pinales > Pinaceae > Picea > Picea sitchensis. The sequence goes on from SNQJ01S0007700.1 coordinate 54,511, forward strand.
TGATCGGTGGAAAAGTTGAAGTATGAAAGGATTCAAATAACATGCTTGTTATGACCAGAATGGAAGATGGAATACTGCTAAAGTTGAATGGAACATATGCCCATACACACAATGTTGCATACTTCTCTTATCACAGTGAAGGTATAATATCATCTAGTCTTTTGTGGCATGTTAGATTTGGTCATATCAATTATGACACTCTTCATTTAATGGGAAAGAATGGTATTTTTGTTCTGCCTACCATTCCTAGAAAATTAAAACAATGTGATGCTTGTATTCTTGGAAAGCATAGCAAACAACCTTTCCATGATTCTACTTATAGAGCATGTAAAAGACTTGAAATGATTCATTTTGATTAATGAGGCCCTATGCATGTTCCTTATGCAAATGGAAATAAATATATAATGTCATTTATTGATAATTACACCAGCCTGATGTGTTGGGTATATTTGCTGAAAGATAAATCACAAGCTTTTGAAACATTTAAAAATTTTCATGTATGGATTCAAAATGAAGCTCAGTCTCGTATTGACTCTCTTCGCATTGATAATGGAAGAGAATATACATCTAATGAATTTGAAAGTTACCTTCGCCAACATGGGATCAAACATCAAACAACAATTCCATACAATCCTCAGCAAAATGGTGTAGTTGAATGAATGAATAGGACACTCCTAAATATGGTTCGTTCCATGATGTTTTTCAAGAATGTTAAATTGATGTTTTAGGCTAACGCAATTCTCTGTGCAGTTTATGTCAAAAACAGGTGTCCATCTCATGCTATAAAAAAAAATACTCCTTATGAAATGTGGTATGGCCACATTCCTTCGGTGAGGCATCTCAGGGTCTTTGGTTCCACCTGCTATGTCTTGATTCCTAGGGAGCAAAAAAGAAAGCTTGATGCAAGGAGTCAAAAGTTCATCTTCTTGGGGCATTCAAATATCACCAAGGGGTATCGTCTTTGCGATGAGGCAAACAATAAGTTCATATTTTCCATAGATGTGATCTTTCTTGAATCCTCCAAGAAAGAAGAAATTGTTGAGAGGAGGCTTGATCATCTGGACAGATTCACTCGTGTAAAGACATATCATAAATTTGATGATGAGATTCCACATCTTGAAGGGGGAATCCCTATCTTGGGTCAATCTATGGAATCTCCTTTTGTAGCACCGTCTCCCCCACATGAAGAAGTTCATGCCACTTCATCTGAATCTGAAGTTCAGTTGGATGATGTTATCAAGAAGATTGAAAAATTGAGACTTGATAAAAACTTAACACCATCTCAATAAATGAGAAACCTGGACCATATCAAAAGGGTCCACCAAAATGGCTCACAAAATCACTTGAAAGTGTTCATCTTGATGAGATTAAAAAGACAAGAACCAAATTGTCCTCAAAACAATATGGAGGTAATGTAGATAATTCAAACTCAGGTGATGTAGAAGATATGGATGTTTTATATGATTATGAGGTGAATTTATCTACTAAACATGAACCAACTTCCTTTAAAGAAGTTGATTCTCATGATGAATGGAGAGAAGCCATGCAAAAGGAATATGATGCTCTCATCAAGAATGGGACATGGAATTTGGTGGACCCTCCATATGGAACCAAACCGATTGGTTGCAAGAGGGTATTCGAGAACAAGTACAGAATAGATGGCTCACTTGACAAGCACAAAGCAAGTCTCATGGAAAAAGGATTTGCAAAAAAAGAAGGTATTGATTATGAGAAGACGTTTTCCCCCACAACAAAATGGGCTACCATCCACACTCTATTTTCCATGGCAGCAAAAAATGGATGGAAAATTCATCAAATGGATGTGAAGACTTCTTTCTTGAATGGAGACTTGAAAGAGAATGTATTCATGTCTCAACCATAAGGTTTTGTTGTGAAGGAATAAGAACATAAGGTATGCAAGCTCATCAAATCCTTGTATGGTTTGAAACAAGCACTGCAAGCATGGTATGAAAAGTTAACTAAGCATCTTCTGAAATTGAATTTCAAGCATTTCAATCTTGACGATGCAACTTTGTTTGTCAAGAAAGTTGGAAAAATAGTTGTATATCTTGTAGTATATGTAGTGATTTGTTCATAACAAGGAACGATGAGAACTACATTGCATCCATAAAGAAAGAGTTGAATAAAGGCTTCGAGATGACAGATTTGGGACATCTTCACTACTATTTGGGCATTGAAGTGATACAGGATCCAAAGTACATATTCAATTCCAAGAAGAAGTACTTTGGAGAAATTTTGAACAAGTTTGGCATGGTTGAGTGCAATCATGTTTCTACTCCAATGGAAAAAAAATTGAAACTCACATCAAAAGAAGGGAATGAATTTGAAGATGCAACCAAGTATAGACATATTGTGGGAAGTCTCATCTATATTACTACTACCAGACCAGACATTTCATTTGTTGTTGGGATTCTTTCCAAGTTCATGCAGAAGCCTTGTGAAGGACAATGGTTTGCTGCAAAAAAAGTTCTAAAATATTTGAAAGGAACTCAAGATTTTGGACTCGGGTACTCTAAGGTAGATGATTTCAATTTAATTGGATATTTTGATTTAGACTTTGATGGAGATCAAGAAAATGGAGTATCAACTTCATGCTATCTTATGAGTCTTGGATCAACAGTTTTCTCTTTGAGATAACACAAACAATCAGTTCCAATAGATTCCACAACAGAGGAAGAATATGTGGTAGCTGCAGAAGCGACAAAGGAGATTGTGTGGCTCAAGAAAATACTTGAAGATTTGCAGGAGAAACAAGTAAATTCTATTTCTCTCCTAGTTGACAATACTTTCGCAATCAAGTTGGCCAAGAATCTTAGATTCCATGATCAAACCAAGAACATCAATACAAAGTATCACTTGATTCGATACCATGTGGAGGCCAAGACTATTCACTTAAAAAATTGTTCCACAAATGAGCAAAATGGAGACATCTTCACCAAATCGTTTGGAAGAGAAAATTTTGAGAAGTTCAAAACAATGCTTGGACTCACACATAATCCTTCATGGATGTGTTACTTGTAACATATTGTAAATATTGTTAGGATATTTAGACATTTAGGAATTAGTTAAGATCTACTTGGTCTAATATGTTGTTAGGTAAAAGTGTGTTTCTTTAGTATGCATTAGTATGCATTTGTAGTTAGGAAATCCGACGGTCACAATATGTTCCCGACATAAAGTGATCCGACGGTTCACTCTCCTTGATCTTAACGGCCATTGATCTGTGGCTTAACACCCGATTGGTCCATGATCTCTATTTAAAGAGCATGGAGGGTCATTTTCCGATGATCGATTGTGAGAAACTCTCTTGTAAAATCTCTCTGTAATCTTTTTCTTTGCATTTAATAAAGCACTCCCAAGTAGTGCGTGTTGGTAGGGTGCATTGGATGACATTAGAGTTTTACCCGCGTGAAAACATCCCGGTGTGTTGATAGTACGTCTGGTGCATGAGTGTTTACTGAAGGTTTTCTTCCCCTTTTGGAATACATGTGTTGTCGAACATGGTATCGAACCCTGTTTGAAGACCCGCTCAAATTGTAGATCGAGATCGATGAAGCCTGAGGTTCCTGTCTCCCATTTTAGCATTTTACATTTTACATTTGGTGAGAAGATGTTTCCATTGCGTCGAACTTTTCGTTTCATTGAGGAACACTTTTATTTTCACTCAAAAAAAATTTAGTTTTCCAATTTAAGCCATTATTCGTTGAGATCCGAGGAGGTATAAAGAAGAACACGCATTTTTGAAGTTTTGATTTTATTATTGGTTTGTATTTTTTTATTTACGGTTTCACTACTTCGTCTGTGTATTCTCTTTGCCACTTCTTGGCTGATCTTGAGAGGAAGTAGAAGCAGATGGAAGGTGCATCTGTAGGGTAAGCTAACCGAGATCAACCCTTGTTGTCATCGAGAAAGCGAAATTTTTTTCTTATTATTGAAAGAGTTTTTTGGAGCATGCTCTCCAAAAAAAAAAAAAATTCCAACAACAACAACAACAACAAGACCCCGATTATCATAGGAACATTACAATATGTTTTGCTAGACCATTTGGTTAAAACTTTTGCCTTAATCCAAGCAAGGAGGTCTTGGGTTCAAGTCTCTCTTTTGTTACTTTTTTTTTGAAAAGAAGTTCAGCCGCTGCAGAATTGTAAAGGGTCATTTCACTTCAAAATTATAAAGTGAATCATATAAATCAGCTTTATATTTTTATTTTTTAGAGTTATTTTGCATGCAACTTTTCTATTATAAGATAACCTCATTGTAAAAGTGATCCCCCACTTCTCTTTATAAAAATTGGTCACTTCATAAAACAACTTACTATCCATTGGTTATTTAGTTACCGTTTATGTGCTTTTTAAAGGTTTCTGTTTTCCCAAGATCTGACCATTACAGTCAGATCCGAGGGTATAAAGTCACGAACACATATTTTTTTAGAGATTTTTGCCACCCAAGGGTTGCAGTTTTATTATTGGTTTGGGAAAGGTTTCCGTTTTCCCAAGATCGACCATTACAGTCGGATCCAGAGAGGTATAAAGTTTGAATACATGTTTTTTTTAAATTTTTGCAAAGTTTTAGTTTAATTTTGGTTTGTAGCTTTGTCGACTACAGGTTTATACACTCTTTTAGATCGTGTATTCTCTTTGCCGTGCAGCAATAGATCTTGGAAAATGGAAAGGATAGAGGAAACATTGCATTTTCCGGTTAAGATAACTGAGATCTAACCCCTTGTTGTCATCGAGAAATGAAATTTTTTCTTGTGTGTCTTTTTTGGAGCATGCTCTGCTCTCAGGGCAGGTCTTCAAACAACCATGACAACAACAGAAAGACCCGAATCCTCCTTGAACATTACAATATGTTTTGCTAGACCATTTGGTTAAAACTTTCCCTTATTAAACAGGGTCTTACGGTTCAGAATCTCTCTTTTGTTACTTTTTTGAAAAGTTCAGTACTAAAATTGTAAAGTGCATTTCACTTCAAGTATAAAAGTGAATCACTATAAGTAGCTTTATATTTTTATTTTAGAGTTATTTTGCATGCAACTTTTCTATTATAAAGAATCAAATCTCATTGTAAATTGATCCCCACCTTCTCTTTATAAAAATTGGGTCACTTCATAAAAGTAACCACTATCCATTGGTTATTTGGTTTACGTTTATGCCTTTTTTAAAGGTTTCTGAACTTTCCCTGAATCTGGCCATTCTGATTGATCGGGTATAAAAGTACGAACGCATTTTTTTAAATTTTTTGCAAAGTTTTGATTTACATTATTGGTTTGTATTTTTTATTGGTTTAGGAAAAAGGTTTCCGTTTCCCAAAGGTCTGACCATTAAGATTGCAGTCTAGATTATAAAATTCGAACATGCATTTTTTTTTTTAAATATTTTGCAAAGTTTTGATTTTATTATTGGTTTGTATTTTTTTTTATTTGCAGGTTGCACTCTTTTGATCTGTGTATTCTCTTTGCCCTGCGCCTTGTGCAATCTTGGAAAATCAGAAGCAGAGATAGGAAAGGTCATCTTCAGGGTAGGCGGCCGAGATCTAATATATTGTTGTCATGGAGTAATTTTTTTTTCTTATTGTGAAAGAGTTTTTTTGGGTATGCTCTCAGACCCGTCTTCAACCAATAACCTTAACAAACAGACCCAGTCCTCCCCTTAGAACTTGATACAATATATGTTTTTCTAGACCATTTTTTTAAAAGTTGTCTTATTAAGTAAAGGGTCTTGAGTTCAAGTCTCTCTTTGTTACTTTTTTTGAAAAGTTCATGCTAAAAATTGTAAGTGCATTTCACTTCAAGTATAAAAGTGAATCACTATAAGTAGCTTTATATTTTTATTTTAGAGTTATTTTGCATGCAACTTTTTTCTATTATAAGGTAACCTCTGTTGTAAAAAGTGACTCCCATGCCTCTTTATAAAAGTGGGTCGCTTCATAAAACAACTTACACGTGGTTATAAGTTTACCGTTTATACCTTTTTAAAATGGGCATAACTCTAACATCGGAAAGTCTGTTTTCAGTGCCGTTGTTTTTTAAACCGCACAATTTTTGAATCTTTCCATCCAGATCTTTAGTTCAATTTTTAAATCCATTATCTACATATTTAATATGGCTTCTACAAGAGCTTGTCATGCTTACCAACAACAACTACTTCCAATGGAGATCCCATATGGAGACATTAGAGTAGAGGCACATTACGAACTTACCATGGGAAGGAAACAACTACTGATGATAAGAAAGTAAAATGGAATAATAGGAGTGACGAAATACGTGGACTAATTGGAATGTCCATCTCTCACGATCCCAGGAATTTTTCTACCTTCAAGGGAATTGATGACCGTAGCTTGGGAACAAGATTGAATACGTGTTTGAAATTAGGCGCTCAATATTATTCGAGCACAGCAGGTTAAGAAATCAAATATTGACCTTGAGTCCAGAGTGATTTTTCTTGCCTTGGAACCTTCCTCTATCTAAGTTTAAAACACTCGAGATTTTATGTGAAGGAGATGTGAAGATGGTAATGAAGGAAAGGCGTTGCATATATCTTATTCTTTCTAAGCTAGGTGGTGCGTATTCTGTGTTTGTATCTACCTTTTTTATACCATGAAAGAGGCTGTAGGGGAAGTTTATGTAGAACCCACTCTTGATTCGTTTTTATACTTCTTTGATTAGAGAGGAGAGATAAGCTTGTACAACTTGGGCGGATCCAACACACACATGTACCTCAAACAAAGGAGTCTCTTGGATTACTTGACAAAGATAAACCCAGAGTATCCCAAAAACAACATCCTAAGCTACAAAACAAACAACCTAAGGGTCCCAAACCAGCTCAGGTAGCTTCAGCTCCTAATGGTGACAAAAGGAGGATAAAATATAAAAGTAAGAATATTCACCGGACCGTTTACAGCTTTTGTAATAAAGATGGTCATGATGAGGTCAAATGTTTCAAGAAGATGGCATTATCAGAAGTAGCAATAGTAAAGAAAAGAGAAAGAACATCCCGATTATTGATTCTTCTTCTTCTTCTTCTTCTCATGGACATCACTTCTACGCTTCTGGTTTTTCCTTCAATACATCTTCTACTACTACATCTTCCTCTGATGAGTGGTTTATTGATTCGGGGAGCATCTTATCATATGGCTAAGGATAAAGCCATATTTACGCCTCCTAAATGAATGTAACACCAAGAAAATATTTGTTGGTGATGATATTCAGATCTCTCTTAGTGTTTGTAGGATCACGGAACAATTAGGGTAGAAAATGGTCATTTTCAATGATGTATTATGTGATTTAAATCTTTCTTATGGCAACCTTCTATCGATTATATCAAATCACTCCCTATTCCCGTTGAAGGTAAAGTAGTGAGTTTTCACCCTCACCAAAGAGTTGTAATCAAGGATCTAAAGATCCTAAGCATGTTCTTGCAAGCTGGGAATTGTTGATGATATTACCCGGGCTTGGCAGCACAAGTTTGACAACTTTGGGTCCTTCCGGCTTTTTTCTGTCATTTTATTTGCTCCCATATCAGTAAGCGGGAGCAAACTTTTGGCATGGCCCGGTTTGGTCATCTAAACTATCTAATAATTGCAACAACTATGCCAATCAACGGATGGTGACTAGTCTTCCTCTTGTTTCATGCAGAGATGAGAGAATTGTTTATTATTAGGTTGTGTTCTCGACAAACATCATGGAGAAAATTTTGAAAACGTGCCTCTTAGCGCGCCTGAATCCCGCTGCGGCTTATTCCGCGATGATTTGTGTAGTCCACTTTCTTCTCCTTCTTTTTCACGGGTTACACCAAATTATTTGCCAACTTTCATTGATGTTTTTTTCCAGATGTACTTGGGTTTTACTTCTTAAAACTCAAAAGAGAAGTTTTGACAAGTTTTTTGACTACAAGGCCCTTGTAGAAACAATCTGGACATCAAATTTAAAGGTTAAGAACGGATAATGGAAGTGAATAATATGAACAATAATTTACAAGTTATTGTACTACAAAAGACATCCAAATGCAACACACTATTATTCCATGCTACACACAACAAATGGTGTTCGAGAAGAACCGCACATTAAAAGAAATGGCTAATTAGCGCCAGTCAATCCCAAAGTTAAGTCCTACGATTGTTAGGCAAAAACAATCATATTTTCAAATTACATAGTCAAATAGCACTTCCCCACAAAGAGACTCTTAAGAAATATAACACCCAGGAAGAGCTTGGACTAAGATTAAACCCGGATGTAAGTCACTTTACGTTAGTTGTTGGCAGAACAAGCATGGAATCACATTCGATGAGAAAATGAAAGCGTGCAGTAAAGTGGGGTGTATATTTTGGTTATTCTAAAGATGTCAATGGTTACAGACTTATTCAATCACTTTGTAATGAAATTATTCTTAAAGAGATGTTAAATTTGATAGAAATCTCTTAAACTGCAAACCTAATTGGTGGTTGTGCCTTCTTGACTGGAATTCATCTTGATTGGATTGTCCTTCTTACATTTCCTATTCTAGATTCTTCTTTAGATGATGACGTTGAGGATGAAAATCCACCTATTCCTGTTGACATTCCTCTAGATTAGTCCTTTGAACTGAACAAGCACCAACTCCATCGCTTCCTATATGGATCCATTCAACCTGAGAAGCGGTGAGTGATCTTGTCGGTGATCCTTAGGATCAGCGTCGGACACGTTCAAAATTCCAGAGAGCCTCTTCTCTTTCGGCTCAAGTTTGAAAACTAAGTGATCGAGGACATTTCTGAGGAAAGCTTTAGGTCATCCAGTTGGGATACAACAATGAATGAAGAGTGTCGTTCTTTAATAGAAGCCCGATGCAGGATCTTTATTACCCTCTTCTGAAATAAGGAAAACTTGTTAGATACAAATGGGTATACGAACTAGTATGCATCGGATAGAAGTGATTGAAGACATAAAGACTAGATTGGTTGCCAAGGTTTTCCCAAGTTGAAGGCATTGGATATAATGAAACCTTTTCCATTGTAGCTAAAATGAATTCCATCGCCTTGTTCTTGCCCTTGCCAACTCACATAAATGGGAGGTCCAACAGGACTGGATGTTAAATCTGCCATACGCTAGCTTAATTTGAAAGAAGAAAATCTACATGGAACAACCTCATGGTTGTGTCTATAATGACTCTAGCCTTTTTTTTTTCGCCTTAAGAAATCTCTTTATATTCTTAAGCAAGTTCCTCGAGCTTTTTATGCCAAAATGGATAGCTTTTTTTATTACCACTGGATTCTCTAGATGCCATTGATCCTAATCAATACCATACTGAAGAAAGTGGGAAACCAATGTCATCACTGTCCTTTGTTGATGACCTTGTCTTGGGAACAACTCAAAATTTTAAACCATGAAAACCAACCTTAAGAAGAGTTTAAAATATGGGACTTGGAAGGCACTTGCGCTATTTCCTTGGCTTCCAAGTTTTGAAAACCAAGGATGAATTTTTTCTTTCCCAATCTAGGTATGCTTGTAGCCAACTTCTTAGCCCCGTCATGGATGATTTGCCGAGCCAACCCCTTCTCCCTTCCGGTCAGGGGTGAAACACCTTACTTGTACTTCTCACGAAGTTGATGCCACCATGTATGATGGATTGGTTGGTAGCCTCTTATACTTGTCATACGAGTCACGATCTTTCCTTGTTTGGGGTGGCTGTTTCCCGATATATGCAGCTTCCATGAAACCATTGAAGCGGCTAAGGATACTTGCTATGGCCATTAGATGCGTTAGGTTTAGGATTACATTTAGAGTTCAGGAACTCCTTATTGGTTGGTTTCCATTTCGTTCGGATTGGGTTGGCGACACTGATGATCAGAAGTCTATTGCTGGTTATGTTTTCAACCTTGGTTCACGACTTGTCTGTCCTTGGGCACAGCAGAAGCAACAAAGCTATTACGCACCTTAAATTACAATGATAAATAGAGTCGAGGAAATACCATGAAGCCCCGGCCGAATCCTTTAGTTTGGATTCAGGCACCGGCATCGAGCTGAGACTTTGAATTGTGACAATCAGAGTGCCATTAAACTCGCCAAAGACCAGTTCAACATCGGTAGCAAACACCTTCAAGATACAAATTCACTTCATGAGAAAGCTCATTCATGATAAAGTTATTGAAGACATGCCCTGAAGATCAAGTTGAACCTTTCACAAAGTCTCTGAAACAAGTTTTCCAAACTGGTCTACATATTAGGAGTTAGGAAGTTGTCATTAAGGGGATAGGCTCAATGCCTCCTTCCTTCTCCTATTGTGTCATTATTATACATCCTTCAATCCTATCCAAAGTTTGAGCCTTAAGGAATCGTTGGGAAGTATTTAGACGCAGGAGTTTAGTTAAGATACCGATTCTAATAGTATGCGTTAGGTAAAAGTGTGTTTCTTTAGTATGCATTAGTATGCATTTAGTTAAAATTCGATGGTCACGATATATTCCCGATATAGAGTGATGGTGGTCCTCTCTCCTCGATCTTAGCGACCATTGATCATGGACCAATCAAGTGGTCCATGATGATCTCTATTTAAATAACATGGAGGGTCATTTGATGATCATCGATTGTGATAGGCTATCTTGTAAATTCTCTTTGTAATATTTTTCTTTACATTATAATACTCAAGTGGCGTTGGACGGTGGATGTTCCGTGGGGGTTTACTGATAAAGAAAGTAGTGTGTTGATCTTTTGATACGGATTTATATGGTTATTGAAGGTGTTCTACAGTCCTCTGTTGGAATACACGTGTTTGTCGAACAAATATGAATAGTTGTAGGTGATAGAAGCAATGCAATTATAGAGACTAAGGGATTTAACTATTGTGTATATATTCTACCTATCTAGTTAAATACATCTATTTAAATAGCATGGAGGGTCATTTTTCGATGATCGATTGTGATAAATTCTCTTGTAAAATCTCTCTGTAATATTTTTCTTTGCATTAATAAACTGCTCCAAGTGGCCGCGTTGGTTGGGGCCGTGGATGTTTCCCCGTAGGGGTTTTACCACGTGAAAACATCAGTGTGTTGATCTTTGATCTGATTATGTGAGTGGTTATTGAAGGTGTTCGTCCTCTGTTGGAATACCTGTGTTGTCGAACAAATATGAATAGTTGTAGGTGATAGGAAACATCTTCAATTATAGAAGACTAAGAGTTATTTATTGTGTATATATTCACCTATCTAGTTAATGCAAAGACATCAACATGGAGTTATCTTTTCTGCTTACTCTTGGCCTGACATTGACTAATAAAAGATGATGATGCCTTGCCCCGTGGATGTTTCCTTGACACGCCATCATGGTTTTACCACATAATTATTGTGTGTTATTTGAGTGATTGTTTTGTCTTCTTGTCATTCAGCTTGTAATTATAATTATTGTTTCAGACTCTTAAATATCAACAAGTGGTATCAGAGTGAAGAGTTTTGGTCTGAGCAAGGAAGAGGAGGAGTGGTAGAGTAAGAAACCCTAGTGGCCATTTGAGTTGAGTTTTGTTGGTTGTGTGGGTGAGTCGATATCCCGAGGAGCGGAAGAGATCGAGTCATGTGCAAGGGAAGAAGAGTCGTTGGTTTCTTGTCTATCTGCAAGAGCTGAGCCGAGGAAGATGATGTTGAGGGTTCATGCGCAAGAGAAAAGGAGTTGAGGAAGGTTATATTGGTTCTACAAGGAAGGAAAAATCTCGTGGAGACAACAAGGATTGTCAAGGAGTGATAAACCCCTGTGGAGGTCGGGTTTAGTGAAAGAGCAGCGAAAGATTATTGAAGGTGCTAACTTTTGTCTATATGTGCATTGGAAACTTGTTGGTGAAGAAAGAGATTGTCATATCCAATGGGAAGCTATTAAGGATATTCAAAGTCGTTGTTTAATGTGGAGGAACCATGATTACTGTTGGAAGAAGAAGTAGGTCGAAAAACCCTACAACCACGTGCTAGAGAAGAGCCACAAAGAAGAAATTAAGTTGCTATGTAGGGAATGTGTGTAGTTTTTCAAGTTGAATTGATAAGCCATCGTCACCTGTGTGAAATACTCGCCCGGTGAGCATGCAACTGGTGAAGGTACAATTTTTCCTTAGGTTCATAATTTGAAAAAATTTCAAAGTTTTTATTTTTTTTTTTATGTTGAAAGAGATTGAAAAATACCCATTTATTTTGTGAAGAATATATATATATAAGTTGAAGTGGAATAAAAAAAAAAATATTTGGAGAGAGCTTGTTATTTTGTGAAGAATTTGAGAGAGAATGTGTATATATATATATATATACACACACACACACATTAAGTTGAAATGGGATAAAAAAAATATTTAAAGAGACTCTGTGTATAGAACTAATGGCAAAGGTGACAAATGTTAAATTCAAGGTTGAAAAATTTAATGGTAAAAATAACTTTGAATTGTGAAAACCTAAAATGCTATATTTGTTAGTACAACAAGGGTTGCACAAGTCTTTAGACGGAAAGAGGAAAAAACCTACCTCTATGACTGATGAAGAGTGGGAAGACTTGGATACCAGAGCCCTCAACACAATTCAGTTATGTCTTGCCAATGATGTCTTGTTTAACATTGTTGGACAAGAAACAACAGTAAGATTATAAAGGAGGATGGAGAGCATTTATATGACGAAGAGTCTTTGATGAATCAGATCTATTTGAAGAGACAACTACACAATTTAAAAATGAAAGAAGGTACGAAAATTGCATATCATTTGAATGTGTTTAATACTCTTATATGCCAATGGAATAGTATGGATGTTAAACCCGATGATGAAGATAAGGCAGTTATATTGTTATGTTCATTTCCTGAATCTTGGGACCATCTAGTTGCTTCCATTAGCTTTAGTACAACCGAGACCCTTGAATTTGATATTGTTGTTGGAGCTTTGTTGTTTGAGGAGGTGCAGAGAAAATCAAGTATTGAAACCTCCACACTAGAAGCATTGGTGGCTAGAGGTCGATACACGGAAAGGGAAGAGGATTCGAGTTGAATGTCCATGGCTAAGTCAACAAGCAAAAAGGGTAAAGGAAGATGTTGGTACTTTAACAAAGTTGGCATCTCAAAAAGAATTGTTGGAAGCTGCAGGAGTTCAAGGTAGACTCCAAAATTGAAGCAAATCTAGTTGAATCATGTCTACGTACGATTCATGAAGTCTTAACTACTTGTAACGTTTCACAAATTTCTGAAGAGTGGTTATTAGATTCTAGTGCTTCACACCATTTGTGTCCTCGTCAAAATTGGTTTTCTACATACCAAGTCGTTGATGGTGATAGTGTTCTTATGGGAAACAATGTTTCCTATAAGATTGTTGGGGTTGGGAGTATTAGGATTAATATGCTTGATGGAATAGTAAGAATGTTAACAAATTTATGACACGTACTTGAACTCAAAAAGAGTTTAATTTCTTTAGGAGTTTTGGATTCCAAAGGTTACAAATTCGCAGGTCAAGGTGAAGCACTACAAGTGTTCAAGGGAAGTTTGATGATTATGAAAGCAACAAAGATTGGAAATCTGTATAAGCTGGAAGAAAAAACTGAAACAAGTGAAGTAGCAATGGTAACTAAGAAACCAAGAGCATATACTTGTTTATGGCGTCAAGGACTAGGCCATATAAACAAAAAAAGGTTGGGGCTATAGGTACTGGTAAGGCGTAAATTATTTCCAAACTTTCAATCTTTGAATTTATGTAAGTTTTATATCTATGTTGGTTATAGTGATGGAATTAAGAGATGTAGGTTGTGGGAACCTACTACCCACAAAATCATCACTAGAAGAGATGTGTACATGGAACAATCAATAGTTGTTCGGGATCGCAAAGGGAGATTTGTTTGTAAACTCAACGAATCATTGTATGGCCTAAAGGTACTCAAACAATTGTACAAGATGTTAGATTATTTCATGATGAGCCTAAATTTCTTAAGAAATGAATATAACGATTGTGTTTACTTTGAAAGTTTGAAAAATGGTACATTCATTTTCTTGGTATTATATGTTGATGATATGCTTGTTGCAAGCCAAAGCATGTTTAAGATTAGTAAGTTAAAGGCTCAGTTGGCCATGATGTTTTAGATGAAGGATCTAGGAGCAACAAAACAAATCTTGGGCATAAGAGCAAACAAAGATGGGAAAAATGGTAAGTTGTGGTTATCACAACAAATGTCTATGGAGAAGATAGTGATGAAGTTCAATATGTATATTGTGAAAATAGTAAATATTCCTTTAGCTTTCCATTTTAAGTTTTCTTCAAGTTTATGTCCTAGTAGTAAGAAAGAAAATGATTGTATGTCTCATGTACCATATGCTAATACAATAGGAAAGTTGATGTTTGCAATGAAATGTTCAAGACTAGATATTTCACATACAATTGGTGTTGCCAGTGAACACATGGCAAATCTAGAGCATTGGGAATGGGTGCTTCTGTACCTTAGAGGCACAAGTATCACCTACAGTGGTTGCGGTGATTTAGTCTGTGGTTATGATTCGGGAGATTTGGACAAGAGAAGACATACCTCAAGTTATGGCTCGCAAGAATGAAAGAATCTATTGGGTAAGTTTGGACAAGTACATGATAAAGTGTTATGTGGTGATCAAAGCATTGTGCATTTGACTAACCATCCAGGGTATCAAAATGGGACAATGCATCATTTTATAAGACAAGTTACTGATGGAGGTGGAGTGGTCCATACTGGAGCAATTTGTGCAAACATGTTCACGAAACCAGTACTATTAGAGAAGTTGTGGTGGTGTGTGGTTTTTCTTGGCTTGCAAAAGAGGTGATGAATGTGCTTGGGCAATGTATCAAGGAAATTGTTGTCAAGATGGATATTGTTAAAATGTGACAACAATCAATTAAAAAAAATGTAAATACTAAAATTTACTTATGTAAATATTTAGTTGTGTTGGTTTATGAAACCGATGGAAGTTTGTATAACGGGTGGTAGTGCTTGAATTGATGTAATGATATATCCTATTATAAATCTGTGAAGCTCCCAAAAGCATTTGTAAGGTTGTAAGCCTGATTATAAGTCTATCTTGAATGATAAGAAACAATGATTGTTTTGTCTTCTTGTCATTCTTGTAATTATAATTATTGTTTCAATCTTAAATATGAACAACATGAAGCACACAGATTAAACTACATACACGGCACACCCTAACATAGAAATATTTCATCTACACAGCGTGAAACTCGCTAATATACCCACTATGAAGGACTATTGATACAGCAACAAACACATTCACAGCACAAGATCTAAACTCTTAATGGAAGCAAACACAACACCTTCTACAGGCCTGACACACTCTCTAAACTCTTCAATTTGATACCTAACAAACAACAATATTTCCTATCCTCTAATGTATAGAGGATTACAACTCATTGGCTCTCATCTTCCTGGGAATCATTGACTCTCATCTTCCTCATTCACACTCATCTTCCCGGGCACTCCCGTAAGAGAGTCAAGCACAGACTAACTTAGTGCCCGTAAGAGAGTCAAGCACAGACTGACTTTGATACCATATTAGAACAAAAGATAAGCAAACAGAACATAGAAAAGGAATTGCTTTACAAAGTCACACTATCAAATGCTTGAGCTCTTTATTTTTAATGCTCAGGTTACATATGCATATTACAGCCAATAAACTTAAGAAATTGCTTTAGAGAGCCACACTATGAGATGCTTGCAGAGCTCTTTATTTTTAATGCTCAGGTTACATATACATATTACAGCCAATAAACTTTACTATTGTAATGACGGCGTCTACTACTATAGTGACAGTTGACGGCTTCTTGTCTGGCTGTCTCCTTTGTCTTTATCTGTTTTTAATCAATATGCATTTAACCTGAAACTGATGCACATAAGCACCCAAAAATAAGGAAAAGAATGAATATTGACAGATAAAAATATTGAGCAAAGGGTACCCACGTAATTGGTACCCTATAGTTGAAACTATCCATATCGCAAATCTCTAGGTGGTGCTTCTCAAACTGTTAAGGGACGTTGTGCTTCACAAACTATTAAGGGGCAATCTTTGTCATCAGACATCTTGATGACTAAGAAACATAAAAAATGAACATATCAGATTCCTTTTTCTGTCATAAGAATTTGCAGCAACGTAAACTAAAACTGGGAACAGATGAATATCACATTGACCAGAATTATTAATTCCAGCTTAATGTACCAAGTCAATATGCTGGCTTAAGTCCCTCTCACTATGCACATTTATACCACATATGGGACAAGACACTAGCATTCTTCTTAACGAAGGCTCCTCCGGCATTAAAGAGCTTGGTGTAGAAACACTATCAGCATCCATATTGTTCGAGAAATGATCTTTGTCTAAGTGAGCATTCAACTGTCTATCAGAATCTGATCCGCCGAATTTCTGATAACAGATGGGGCACTCTGAACTTTCAACAGTTTCATCCTGAGCAGATTTGCTTGTTTGGGGTGAGTTCAAAGGTGCAGAATGATGTTCTACACCATCAGAATATGGCACCATAAATGATTTGGAAGAAGTGAACTCCTCATTTTCAGATGCCTGGTTTTCATGTACTGCAACTCTATGAAGATCCATTTCTTTAAGCATGACAGCACGACCACAGGTGTCGCATGGAGCCGTCCTACAACCACAAAGACTTTCATGTTGGGAATATCCACGTATTCGATCACGTGCATGATCAGCGGCATTTCCCGCTTGAACCATATCACCGCAGAACCTGCAACTTATCATGCGCAAGGGGCAGACAGAAGATTGATGAATCACCTGTCATAATAAACAAAAACATTTAATCAGATTCAATGCATGGTTCATAATATGCAATGCGTAAGGCAAATTCATCAAATCAACGGATGCTAAAGTTTACATGGGAAGTCATTTCTACCTCCTATGCCTCACCCTACTAAAAATATTGACAATGTGAAAAAAAACTCAGAAGAAATCACATACATGACAATATAATTATATTTCTTACCATTTTTTCCTTCTCTAGTACTTCGCCACATCGGCAATGAAGGGGTTCATGGAATACTTTCATGTGCTTCTCCATCTCTTCTTGTTGAAATGTCCGACCACATTTCAAACAATGAACATGTTTTCCAACTTCATCTCTTCTGAGTATAGCCCCACACCCTTTATGTTGACATACTACATTGTGTCTTCTGCAATAGGCTTCATGAAGAGCAATTGTTCTGGTGGGTATAAATTGTTTACAATTTTGACATTGTTCAGAATCTGCACCTGGTTGGGAGGATGCACCAGACTTTGCTGCTATAGCACTCGCTGTTCCAAGTTTCTGTCCCATGGCTTCCAGTTGAACAGATGATTGACACTCAATAATAATTTTGTATTTACTTGTTCCCCTAAACCCGAAAACACCAATGCTGTATATATCTGCAGCTAGTGATACCCCTCCCTCTGTAAGGGATACAATTTTTGTGCCCACATCATGGGAAGACCATTGGTATTGATGCTGAGTCGGAAACAAAAGTGGATGGCGAGAAATGTATAAGTCAGCATCTCCAAGTGTATCACCATTATCTAGTACCAATTTAACTAGAATATTCATCTCCCTATTTGCAGTTGCATTGGCAATTTTACTGTCAATAGAGAATTTGTAGTAGTTATATTTTCCCTCTTCTACAATCCCCATTTCTAATTTTCCCAGCACAAGTGGAATTAGCATGCCCTGTGACATGGTACCTGCAACCACCGAAGGTTCAATTATATCAACTTCTATGTCAGTCTCGAGCACAGAAATGCTAGAACTGGGCTTCAGCTCAAGAACCCTCAGCCTATAATCAATCCCTCCATGGTGAACAATTAGTATATCCCCTTCTGAAAGTGTAGCATGCTGACGCAATGTTGTCTCTAGGACAGCCCTGTGATTAGGAATATCAGAAAAGCCCAGAACCTCAGGTTGCAATTTTGCATATGTTCCCTTCGGCAGTCTCACATACCTTACCCTAATCAAGGGGCTCTGATTGTTGTCAGGAAATAAATTTTGCCAAACCTGTGGAGGAATCTCAGCAAAGCCCTCTGTTGCAGTAAATTCCAGAACTCCTGAATGAGTTGTTTTCTGTTCTGGGAAGCCTGCTGTTTCTTTCTGATGAACTGTAGATAATTCAAAAAACATGGGACCTTTATCTATAGCTCCCTGAGTTGATAGTTTGTCAAAGGAGGATGGAGGCAATTTGATCTTATCCCCATAGCCTTGATAATGTATGGCATGAAGAGTTGTGTTGAATCTGATTCCATTTCCAGCAACCAGATCTTGTTCTTCTTGCTGACTTTCCTGAAAGCATGCATTCATATCAGTGGGGTAATTAGAAAATCAAGAATCAGAATAAAGTTCACACTTAAACAATTAGTATTTTTATATCAGGTATTTATTTAACTAACCCCACAGGAGTTGTATGCAAGAAAATGTCGAAAACAGTAATCACATTTGTATGAGCTAACAAATGGTAAGTCTAAAGTTGGTAGTAAGAATATATATTTATCCACTAAACATGCAGCCACTAAAATGTTAACGCTCATTTTATAACACCTATTCAGGTTCAGAGTATTTGTCTACCAATAAACATCAAGGGCATTGTTTCCTGTGACAACCTCCTTGTGCTTCCTAAATTTACCTTCTCTGACTGAAGAAAAAGATCAACAGCCAGGATCTATGACTACATTCTGGAAAATGAAGAATCTGAGTCAAATGAAAAAAGTAAGAAACAGATTGGCATCAGTCTACCTAAGCAATTAGAGCACTAAGAGCACTAAGAGCAATGCCAATTAATCTTTTAAAGAGATCTTCTGTTATATCTATTGATTGACTGGATTTTATGATATTTTAAAGCTTCTATGTACTACAACTATGGTATTTAATTGCTGTCGTGATTACTGAACTCTGAAAATCCGATGTTATGGCTCTCTAAAAAAATCTGTTGTCAAACTGCTGGTGTTGCTTATTCTTCTGCTGCTAGTGGTGAAATCTTTTTAATTAGTACTGGTTTACTGTTGTTACCACTGTTAAATTTGCTATTTCTCATGCACAATTAATTCCAGATTTCCAGATTTCCAGATTTCTGTCTTTCACTATAAAAGCAGATTGTTGGGGTATGCTCGTAATAGTGGTATCAAAAGGCTTGGATGGGGAAAATGATACCAATGGAGAAAGGACAGGAAAAAAGATACCATGAAAGAGACAAGCCAAGATGAGATGAGATAAGATGTCCAACGAACAACCACAAAAGTAGGTCAACACGACTCACAAGTACAATCCAGTGCAACTACATAGTGGGACTGCAAAAGCAACTCTTGTCACTAATCTACATAAAAGCAAATTATATAAGTAATGGTAACCAGAACTAATACAAATACAATGTCAATGTCAATGTCAAACATAATATGATGATGACAAAACAGATACCCATCCCCAGTGAAAACCATAGAGGGGAAGGGCCAAGGGAGCTTCTATAGGCACATCAGAGCTAGAAGTGGCATGAGGGGAGGAATAGTAAGACGAGGCCCCAAGAGAATCATCAATCATGGAGAAGGAGCTGATACGCTGTTTGATAATGTCATCCAGAGATAACCCTTGATTGAGGGGATCGGGAAGTGTGATCCTGGGTGGAAGCTGGTGCCTGCTGAGACTCTCCTAACACAAGCCCATTATGGAGAACCTGGTGATGGAACTCCAGGTGCCCAAGAAGGGGAATGAGAGAAGGGAACGTAGAAATGACAGTAGTGAAGGTCATCATCATTCTCAAATTAGGAGAAGAGAGATTGGTCATGACTCATCATGACCATGAGAAGAGCTCCTTTGCGAAGAACTTCAACAAACAAGCAAGCAATCATCTAAATCAAGATAACTGTGAAAACTTAGAGGGTAACCCCCTTAACTAAAGACTACTTGATAAGTTTCACGGGGCCAACAAGGACAAACAACCAAGAACTTGGATAGGCAAGTTGTCCTGGTTTTTCCAATTAATCCTATGGGGGGTTACAAACAAATCAGTTTGCCACTCTACACCTCAGCATCTTTTGATTGGTGGTAAATGATGGAACAAGAATGGGACAAGGGTGGCCAACTGTTTGTGACTGCCTTTTCTCATAACTTTGAGGCATATACCCAAGAAGATTTCTTTTCAGCCCTCAAAAATCTGAAGCAACAAGCCACCATGACTTACTACTTGAGAATTCTGCCATCTACTTGTTGAAAACATTTTGTGTTAAGGTGTTGTTGCTATGTATATTGATGGACTAAAAGAATCCGAAGGATACATCAAGAATTTGAGGCTCAATGCCATTTAACAAGCAAAAACTTACCCAGAGATTGTCAGGGGCTGCCCTAGAGCAAGACTCTCCAAAAATCCTCCAACAACAAGAAAGAATCAAAAGGTATTGCAAAAACTAAATCCCCTCTTATTTCAGCTTTAAGAAAAAGTAGAGACCTTTCTATCATTGCTTATTTATTCTCAAAAGGGCTTTGTTGTATCTGCAAAGAGGTTTGTTCAAAGCACCACAAGTGCAAGACCTATGGAAGGATCCATATGATTGAGTTCAAGGACGAAGATCGCGACAAGGTGGCTAGAAATGGTCAATAGAAGCAACAGAAGTGGACTAGAACGCCCATATGGAAGACCAAGAATATAATGAAATCCCAACACTATCTTCCTTGTTGCAATGATGGGGATCACTCAATATCATACTTTGAGGGAAAAAAGCAAAGTCAAGCGAAGAATTGTGGTGACCCGGAAGAATTGTGGTGACCCTCATTTACTCCAGCAGCACTCATAACTCCATAAACTCAAAGATGGTGACTTCCATGGGCCTGGGAGTTTTCTATTGCAAAATTTCCAAGTCCCAATGGAGAATGACACCATGATGCACTGAAAGGATATGATCAAAGGGCAGAATTACAGTTGGATGTCTACGAATTGAGTTCCAATTTTTATGCAGTCGCCTTAGAAGGGCTGATATGGTCATGGGGGCATAGTGGTTGAAGGCCTCGGGCAAGTTCTAGATGAATCTTGATGATCTGTTCATGACATTTCAGAGAGGAGAGTCACTAATTACAATTACTGGGCTGCAAGCAGGTGTAGATGAATTGATTTCTTCTCAAAAAATAAGGAAACAACTTACTAAAGGTGAATTATGATAAATATTTCCATGTAATTCTGTGAAGGACCTACATATCAAGGTGAAAATCAGAACCCGGCAAGAGAAAAGAAAGTGAAACAACTGATCGATGAGTATGCAGATGTTTTCTGGGAACCCTCCACCAGATAGGGGGCAAGAACACATGATTCAGTTGGAACCAAGTTCCTAATGTTTCAGGACCTCTTGCATGGGCTGCTACTAGATAGGGGGCAAGAACACATCATTGTGTTGGAACCGAGGTTCAAATGTTTTTCAGCTCCTCCTCCATGTGTTGCCATTGGGTAGGGTTAAAGAATACATGAATTAAAATCGATGTCTAAACCAGGGTCCAGTCATTGTCCCTCCTTACGACTATCCTAAGTTATTCAAGTATAAAATGAAAAAAGTAATCCAAGAATTACTGGATAGAGGTCATATAGTACCAAGCAAGTCCCCTTTTGCATCTCTGGTGGTATTGATAAGGAAGGACAGTTCGTTTTGGATATATGCGTTGACTATTGAGAATTGACTAAAAAGATAAATAATAACAGAAACCCCATTCCATGTATGATTCGGTAATATTTATAAAGATTGATATACCATCTGGTTATCATAAGGGTGAGGAAATTCTGAACTCACCATCACCACTATGAATTCCGGTAATGCCATCCAGTTTAACCAATGTCCCCCTCCCCTTCCCCCAACCCCCGACAACGTCACCTTCCAATGTACAGAATCAAATTTTTAAATCTTATTTGAGGAAATTTCTTTTGATTTTCTTCGATGATATTCTGATCTATAGCAAGAGTATAGAGAATCATTTGTACCACTGGGGAATTGTAGTAGAACTCCTACAGGTGAATTCTCTATTTGGAAAGGAATAAAAATGCAAATTTACAAAGTCTGAACTTTTGTACCTGGGACAAATCATCAGTAAGGATGGAGTCAAAGCTGTCCCAACTAAGATTCAGGCCATTCTTGATTGATCCACTCCAGAGAATGTGAGCTAGTTGAGGGGATTTCACAGGTTGTGCAGCTTCTACCAGGATTTGGGAGCCTGATGGGACTTTTCACTGATCTATCAAACAAGGATCAACTCTAATATACAGAAGCAGCAGAAGCTACATTACAGCACATGAAGAAGGTAACAATTACTTGCCCGGATTTCTCACAGCTCTTTATAGTGGAATGCAATGCTTCAGGCACCGGCATAGGGGATGTGCTCATGCAAAACCAGCAGCTTATTTCTTTTGAAAGAAAAATTTTGATTCACAAGTATGCATCTATGATAAGAAGAAGTTAGCTGACACATGCTATAGAAAAGTTCAAATAACATTTGTTCAGGCGGCTCTTCATTTATCCAAAGTTCCAAATAGACCACCAAAATTTGAAGTATTTCTTATGCCAAAGAAATCTGAGCGAGCAGCAATCAAAGTGAGTAAACAAATTACAAGGTTTTGAATTTATAATTCAATATAAGAAGGGCATAAACCATGTTGTTGTGATTTCCTTATCCCAGCTACCAGAGTTGCACCCTATATCTGCAGTAGAACCAGTGGAAGGAAAAAATATTGATTGAATATGTCAAGGATGAAAGTGCTACTGCTATGTTGCAAAACCCAGAGAAGACGCAAGAAGAGGACAAGGATACCTCCGAATGATGTGATCTTTTACAAGAAACGTATAAATACTTTGTATCTAATTCCAAATTTAGAGAGAAGATCTTAGCTGAATATCATTCTTTAGCAGTTGATGGTCACACTGGCTTCTTTAAGACCTATTCCAGCATAAGGAGAAAGTTCTTTTGGAAGTGGCTTAAAGTAGACGTGAAAAGCTTTGATGAATCATGTGAAACTTGTTAGAGAAACAAAATGTAGACTCTGAAAAATTTTAGGAATATTGCAGCCACTGCCAATTCCCAATCAAAAATGGGAATCCATTACCATGAACTTCATTACAGGACTCCCTCTTGCGGGGAAAAGTAACACCAAGTACCAATTACCATCCTTAGATAGATGGGAGAGACAGATATCACTAACAAATGTTTAGAGGGGTACTTGAGAAAGTATGTTGCAGACCAGCAAGCTTCTTGGCTAAACTGCATACATTCGGAAGAAGACTAGTACAATAAAACCTATAACACATCCATTGGAATGTCAACATTTAAATCCCTCTACCGTTATGACCATGACCCTCCCTTGCTGATTAATTGGACTGTTGAAGACATCCACGTGCCATCTGTTTGTGATGTCCTTGAGGAGTGCCAAGAAATAATGAAGCAGTTGAAAGAACATCTCAAATTGGCCCAAGACAGGATGAACTCAAAAAGTCTGCTGTTATGGTTCTCTAAAAATCTTCTGTCAAGGCCATCGATGATTAATAATTAGTGCTTATACTTCTTTGCTAGAGGTGAAATTTATTGTTGTTCCTACTGATTTAATGCTAGTAGTGCCGTTAAATTTACTACTGTTCATGCCCAATTAATCCAGATTTTGAGATTTCTATTGTGAGTTTTCCTTCCATGATGGTAGTAGATTGCTAGGTTAGGCTCATAACATTTTGGAAGGACCTTCTTTATGAAATTCAGCTCCTTGGTCTGATTGGCCCTCTCTTTCAGATTTTCTTTGTAAAGCAAACCCAAGAATAGGAGGGCCCTTCTTCCACTTAACAACTAAGGAAAATTATCCGTCCTAAAAAAAATTCACTGTTGACTGACAGAAACAAATTCCTGTTTGTGTCATAAATCTTATACATACTTTACTCGTTTTGGCTAGAATTGGCCACTATGGAGAAATCAAGTTTCCAATCATATTTAAGGAGAAAAACAGAATTTAAATCTGATGTGTAATAACAAAACTATGAGAGTGGTCTGTAATTTTACACAAAGGGTATCACAATCTTATACTGAAATCAAAAGAATTGCAGATAAAGGAATAAAAGCCATTTTTGAAACATCCTAGAAGTTGCAGGACAAAGAGAATACAATCAGTAGATATGCTAGTTGTTTTATATGAGAATTACAGGAAAATATCATGGGCACTCCGTCATTCCTTTGTCAAAGGAAACTATATAATTGACTAGATTAGAAGGGAAGATGATAAGAACAAAAAGCCTTCCTTTGTCAAAGAAAACTATATAAGTGTTTGGATTAGAAGAAAATGGGGAAGCACATGATAATAATCAGAAGTTAAAGAAGAATTTTAGAAAAAAATTAAAGATCCATCCATACTTGGAACAATTTTAGAAATATTGTTCCATCTTCCTAATTTTTAAAAAATGTAAATTATAAATTATAAATGCTTCACAATATTTTTGTAAAATATTCAAATTTATTAGGTTATAAATAGTTGGTAATATTTTTGTAAAATATTCAAATTTATTAAGACATTATTTAGTTTATGTATTCCTGTTGTAAGGAAAATAATTCTCTCCCAATTTGGATAACTTGTTTAAAAAAAAATGAAAAATTAACTAAATCATAATAGTTATCTCCAATTGTTTCTGGAAAAAAGGAAATCGACCAACTGCTTTTTAAAATATATAAAAATTAGCAAAATTGTTAAATTTCGCCCCTAAAATTTTCTAAACGCGACACGACATTGAAACCCTGGCAATGTTAATACTGAAGTGTGGGAGGGCTGAGGAATTAAGAACTTACAGCTAAAGCTGCTTGAGTAGCTTCAATCCTTCGCGCCTGTCGTTCTGCATCAAGAGCCTCTTGCTGCCGCCGAGCTTCCTCCCGTGCTTTCCTTTCTCGTTCGATCTTAATTCTGGCCTTCTCCTTCCTTTCCCTCTGCTCGCGTTCCAACTTCTCTTTCGCTGCCCTTAGTTCAAAATCCATCTTATTTACCTCTCCAAAAATCTCAGATTATCTCAAATCCTCCGAATTGAAGTAACAGAAGAATTTATGGAGTCTTTAAAGGAAATAGGAACCAGTTCAAGCAATATTGGTCTCGAAAAAATGCGTAAATCTACAGCGGATCCGTTCAGATTGCCTCGGCCAAATAGAGAGTCGTCGATTTGATTGGAGAATAGCACAGCAAGCAGATCCTCAAAGGTTCCCAAATTCCGTGCTTTACTATTTTATTTATATAATTTTACCAACGGTTGTAGTGGCTCACATGCAAGTCAATTTTGTAACAATTTATGCTCCAAGAATGTATGGCTTCAAAGTTTTGGAGATGTTTATTACCGGGTGGGTATATATATATATACGTTGAAAGGTCTCTAGATGTTTCCCCGATAGTTGTGTGTTTTTATACATCACTTTAATGGAGAGGGTGTTGTAGATTAAAAAAATTAATAATATATTAATAATATAAAATAAAAGTAAAAGCATTTAAATTAAATTGTCATGTAAAATATTATATGTTAAATGTTGTAATCTTAATATATTAAAATTAAAACTAAACTCAAATATAAATGTGAAAAAAAAAATAATAATAATATAAAAAGACAATACAAATTGAATCAAATGTGTTTTACATCCAAGTGTAATATAAATATTGTTACACGAAAATATCTTAATTTTTTTTATCATAAATCTAATATAAACTAGGATTTAACAAGTATCAATTTTTTGAGGTGTAAAATTTTTTATCACTCTTAGTTCTATACAACTAGATGCTAGCATATATATATTTCACGTCATATATTAATTTCTTCATATTAAATGATAAAAAATTTACATCTCCACAAATTTAATATTTTTGGGTACTTTATAGATATGGATTAAGAAGATGTATTTACACCAATGATAAGTCTTTGATAGTCCAAAATATGTATAATTATATCAACTTTATTATTATTATTTTTTGAAAAACACTTCTTCTATTAACAACAAATAAAATGTATCAATGTACAAACAAATTAACAAGGAGTTCTCTAGTGGTTGAAAGAAAGAGTTGTTATCCTCTCCACCCAAATTCAAATCCATATCTCTCTCGGGACAAAATACTGAATGCCTAAAAACAACATCACCTTTAACCTTTAATTTTTTAGATAACATACAAAGTAACCACTCAAATAAAATGTCAAACCCTTAGATAATCAAAATGACATCTTAAATCAACATTACTTAACAAAGTCACTTTCCAAGAACAGCAAAACAATCCCAAAACAAATAATGAAGGGTATCAATCTACAAGACAAATTGAGAGAGGCATTCCTTGGAAGGTAAGCTTTAGAAGACTAGAAACCATGCAAAGACCCACAACTTGTAGCAAACCTTGAAGGATCATATTGTATGGAGCCAATTCACCTACACATTTTCTTAGAGCTAAAATTAGATTTATCATATTTAGACTCCAACATTCTCTAAATTAGCCATGGAGTTGTATATTCTCTAAATTAGCCATGGAAAACCTTCTCTAAATTAGCTATGGAGTTGTATATTCTCTAAATTAGCCATGGAATTGTATATCTTGATCCCCTATTGAACACTTTGTATAGAGAATTTCACCACTTATCTAAAATATGAATTTATGGGATGTGATTTCTCTAATAAAAACAATAAAGTTATATTTTTATCAAAAACCTTCTTAATATATAAAGAGAACTATGGGATTAGACTCTCAAAGGTCTCTAAACTCAGGGGCATTTAAGCTCTCATCACCTCTTCCAGGTATCTAAGCTCAAGGGCATGATCGGGGGCATTTAAACTCCTTCTATTGAGTTCAAACCTCGATCATCATGCAAAACTAAAACTCATCAAAACCAATTATACTAACTAAATTTAACAATATATAAAAAAAATTAACATAATTAAAAAATAAATTTAATTAATTATCTACCATATTGTTAGATGTTTTATTAATTTATATCACTTAATAAACAACAAGTACTTAAATTTA
This sequence comes from Picea sitchensis, assembly GCA_010110895.2. Classification (NCBI taxonomy): domain Eukaryota; kingdom Viridiplantae; phylum Streptophyta; class Pinopsida; order Pinales; family Pinaceae; genus Picea; species Picea sitchensis. Next base: position 81,506 of record SNQJ01S0007700.1, read on the forward strand.
ACAATATATAAAAAAAAATTAACATAATTCAAAAAATAAATTTAATTAGTTATCTACCATATTGTTAGATGTTTCATTAGTTTATATCACTTAATAAACAACAAGTACTTTACTTTAAAGAAAGAGAAACCAAACTTAAAAGGAAAGGTCATAGAATATTTTATTGTCAACTTTACTTGCAAAGCAAGGCACATGAATCTTTTTCCTTAAAGGCAGAAGTGAAAAATAAACACTTATGTAATTATTATTATTGAAATATAAATAAAGTTAGTTTATATGATTTTGAAATAACATAGAATTTATTTATTAACAATGAAGTATTTTTTATTAAAATAATAATGTTTATAAATAGTATAATGTTAATGAATTTATTGAAATATAAATAAAGTTAGTTTATATAATTTTGAAATAACATAGAATTTATTTATTTACAATAGAATATTTTTATTAAAATAATAATGTTTATAAATATTATAATATTAATGAATTTATTTATTAAAAATAAATTATTTATTAATAAAACAATAATGTTTATAAATATCATAATGTTAATGTAATGATATGTTTGACATCAATCAATATATTATGTTAATATTATAAACTAAAGTACACCTTCCAAACCTATAACTAATACTATTTTCTGAGTACATCACAATTATATTTTTATTCATATCTTATTATTAAACTACTTATTATTTAAGAACAAAGTCAAAGTTATTATTTATTTAGTTGAATATTGTTGTGTTTAAATTCTCTAATGTAATCGATTAGGTCACCAATTACATACCAAACACCCGATCTACGTCAATAAGAATCACTCACCTAATTCTTTGTTCTTTATTTTATAACACGTGAAACAATATTGACCGTTAGATTGGAGATATCTCATGTAAGGGTGATCTCTTCTTTAGCTACATTAAATATCTTGCTTGGAAATATTGTATGGTGAAACATACATGATAGGATTCCTTTGGGAATAAGCTTCATTTCAATGTCTTTGTTTTTAAATCTGCAACAAAATGCTTAAGTTTAAGGGTGGTAGGTGTGAGGGGACTCTATACGATCTTAAAGGAAATAGACTTATCTATTATGTCTGGGTTTGGGGATGGGAATATTTCCAATAATATTGTTGAGGCATATTCATTTTGAAAAAGTTTGCATATCGTAAAGGAAGAGGAGCTCAAAACATTAATTGTCCTGGGGGATTTGATGTTGGTAATTAAAGCAATGATTGGTCAATCAATGACAGGGGTAATGCCTTGAGCACACTCATCTCAAGGATAAAAAAGGCACTCTCAAATTTTGATAACATCTCCTTTTTCCATATCAAAAGGGAACTCAACGGAAATGTCGATCACTAGCCTAAGGTGGCCTCCTCCCTAAACCTAGGTTCGTTCATAAAAAACAAGATGTGTGGCTATACCCCCATACCTTAGTGGGAACCAAGATAAAATTTAATTAATAATCAATACAACCTCATAATGGACATGTCAAAGGATGGATGGTAGGTGGTTTCCATCATTCACACATATGGGCCATCTTGAGCATTGTGTGGGTATTCAATGTTGCTTGTGTGAATTCTTGTTGAAATGTGGGAATTTGTTGGTAATGGAAAACCTCTATTGTGATGACATATTTGTTGTGAAGGAATTACCCTAGGAACTGTGGGATTGGTATGGAGTGATTGGAGGTGAGGCATGTCAAGATTTAAGGAAGAATTCATGTTTTTGGTGCGGGTTTAGCGCATACACAGGTGGACATTGGCACTTGTGGGTGGTGACTTTGAGCGGAGTTGTGTCTCCGATTCCAATATTTTCTTTAGTTCGAACCAGGAAACCCCTATTTCTCTGGGGGTTTTTTGTGTGGCAATTCCCTATGATGTTTTTTATGTCTCGGACTTGTTTAGCCAGATTAATATTCCTCTATTTTTGCTAGTTTTCTTTAAAATTGAATTGGAAATCATTGTTTGGGGATTGTGTGGCCTGGTTTACCTTTAAGTGGTCTAGTGCAAGGTCCTTTTGAGGTAGATATGGATAACCCAAAGTGGAAGGAAGCTCAAAAAATTCTTTGTTGGCATGAAGAAATTACTCAGGCTAATAGTAGTGCCCTTTTGCACATCTCCTCGGAAATTACAGAGCTATAGCAAGCTAGCATCACTAATGTCACCAATATAATGAATCTCCTCCTATTACGGAAGTAGACAATTGATGTGTTGGAAGTAGAATGCCATCAACTTCAATCCCTGGTTCTCCCACAACGATTTTACTCACTTTCTCTCACCTCCAACAACCATGACTTCGGGAACTCATTGCAAGCAGACCTCAGAGAAGAAGATACAGTGGGTCAGGTCCATGATCCCATGGATGTGAAAGAAATTGGCTCTCCTCATGTTGTTGAGGGGCAAGAAGCTCAAGATAGTGCACCTCCCCGACCGTTTTATGTTTCACAAAATAGTTAGTTTTTTGGGCAAATTTGTAAAGCAGGCCACTTATAGAACTACTTGGAATTCCTGTATAGAAAAGGCCTTAGAGTTTATGTAAGTTATGTTAGAACTAAGCCTTGATAGTTAGCTCAAGTGTTCTTGAGCTAGACGTGAGAACTATCCCCTGGTGAATTGGGGAGGCCATTGGTTTGACTCTCTTAATCCCCTCATGGTTAGGCTTCGTTAACAGGGCTGATGGTTCACCCTGTTTTCCATTGATGAATCACGGGGAAGTACTCAGAGGGTTTTCCGTGAGGATTTCCTTTGAAAAATAAAAACTATATTAAAACTATGCTAAGTTTTGGAGCAAGATTGTAATTTTGTATGTAACTGTTGTTAGCTTCGACACAACTTCCTTTTAATGAATATAATTTTTTTGTTTCGGTTAAGCAAACAAAACGGTTTTAAGTTGATCTTCTTCATTCTTATACATTCTTATACATATTCCAATGTCTTTTTTCAAAGGTTTTTTTGTTTTATTAATGTGTAGAATATGTAACAATAAAATTTGGATTTTTTAATTATTTGATTTCAATTCTTACATTGTATTTGACCGGATTATGTGTCAAGTGTTATAGTGACAAAGTCAAGTGATATAAATGGCCCCATGTGTAAAGATGTAAATATATCCTATAGGTGGTCGACCATTTGAGATATAGAATGCATAGTGTGTGGATAGAGTTGATTCCCTAGGATCAAGTGTTGCCACTTTTTTTTACTTAGCTAACTGGAGGAGGAGGTAAGAAAATACTAACTTCGGAGCTTCCTTTCTCCTCAACTCATGGGTTCTTCTTATTTCTTTGCATCCTCTCATTGGCAAACACGGACTGATACACATACTCCATCTACCCACTCTAGACTCCATTGTGAGATTGATCTAGTAACTTCATAGTTCTTGTCTCTCACTAAATAGGCATTACATCTCGAAACAAGACTATTGGGACCACACCCAAACAACTTCTTAGTTATGTTATTGTGGAGAGACCGAATTTAGACCTTTGGTAGAGATTGACTTCCTCTTTCTTGTTGTAATGAAGAAAGGGAGATAAGCCCATCATTACGAAGAGGACAAAAAATATTCCTTACTATGAGCATGACCTAGTACCTAATTCTATCTCTCCTCTTATGTAGTAAGCATCACATCTCGAATCTCGAAGCCAATATCTGGATAGTTCCTTATATTGGTGTTATTGGGGATGGATTGAATCCATACTTTTGGGAGGAGAGTGGGTTCCTTCTTCTTTTGTTAGGCAAGTGGGGACAATACCGTAGGTGCAAGCTCATGTTTCTTTTTTGAGAGGCGAGATTGATTTGTTGATAGTATATTTTCTTTCGTGCGTTGGGTGGGCTTTTTCTCAAACTCATATACTAAATTAAGACCTTGTGGGTTTCACTTGACTTCCTCTTTCTTTCATAGACAAGGGGGGATCTCATGCATAAGCCTTATTCTCAAATATTTGTTATTGGGATGGAACAATCATAGAGCAATTCTCTATGGAAATGGCTATACATCGAGGTTGATCTGTTAACAGTGTATTTCCCACCTTATGTTGAATGGGTTTCTCATCTAACTCAATCTGAATCAAGATCTTATGGAGTGAGATATGATTTCTCTTTCTTTCTATAATTAAAGGGGGAGATACACTCATCGTTACATAGAGGTTAGGTTCCCTTGCTGTGAGAATAACCCAATACCCAATTTTATCCTTCCTTTTGTGGATTTAGTTTCACATATCAAATCTAGTCGTGAAGTTGACTTCCTCTTTTTTTTCATAGAAAGATAGGAGCGAAACCGCTTTCTCAACAAAGGAGGGGAAGGGAAGATATCTAAATTTTTTCCATTGGTTTGAGGGACAATTTAGGGGCAATCATCTAGGAGAAGAGGTGGGGAAATAACCTTAACTCTTGTTATTAGATTGGGGAAGTTCACAGGTAGTCATCTACGGGGACAAGTGAGGAAGATACCCTCCTTACTATCATTATGGTGTGTAATGCTCAAGGCCAAGGTCTAACTAGTGAATGTCTAGGCATGCATTTTCAATTAATGTGCTTTCTATGTACCGCAAAGTAGACTTGCCATAGTATTCTCAAGAAATGAAAATATTATTTCAAAGATTAATATTAAGGTCCAAGGCTAGTTGTGGAAGAGAAGGAGAGGGGTTATGAGTCCACTAGAGGGGAAAAGGGAAGGGCATCCAAGGGGTTGAGAAATAATCTTGATTTCCCTTAGTTTCCTCACTTTCATATTTTTACTATGTGCCTTATTAAAATCCCCAACCATTAATTATTGAATGAAAGTGATAGTTGGTGGTGAAGACTAGCTTTCCTAGTTATAAGAGCATGGGAGTTGAGTACAAGACTAGAGAAGTGTAAGAGATTCCATTTCCATTGGGATTTGAACTACATGGATGTTTGAACTATCTCTTTTCATGTGCCCTCTCTTCATGCATTTTAATTAACCATCCCTATTGGTTGATGTTATTCATTCCATCCTATTCACTTCACTTCAGGTTGTTCATCCTTTTATCATTCACATATGCATTATCATGCTATGTTGGAGATTATGATTCAAGTCTATAACTAACCAAGTAGAGCTATGGAAGAAAAAGTTGTGAATTTGGGAGAGATAGATGGAAGGTTGCAGAGAAGCATAGAGACTAGGATGGATAGAATACCATTCCCATTTCCCTATAGATTATTACTCATTGAGTGCTCAAGAGCCAAGATATGACTCTATGAGGTTGATCCTAAAGGTAGACAACTAATCCGAAAACTTGGTGAGAATCTTCCTACATCCAAATCTTCGAAATAAGATCTTTTACTGACAAACTTTGCATGTGAATAAGGGCAATAGGGTTCATTAATGAATACATTAACATAAAAGCATCAAATTTTCAAAATTATTGTGCATGTTTATGAAAATAAAACTCTACTTAACCACAAAAGAAGGATTCCATACACACACATACAACAATGTGATAACGAAGTTCACCAGACCCCCTGGCTACGTCTTCGGATTCATGAATCCCATGAATCTGCTTTAAAAGGGCTACATAATCAAGTCTACAACTTGTTTCTCCTTTACAAAGACATCCTTTGAATCAATAAGCTCTCCATAAGATTTCCACAAGCTCTTTTATTTCTCTCTCCCCCCTTATTGACCCCCAAGAAGGGTTTATATAACACCTCCATCTCAACCACATCAAGATTTTTAAGGAGATAATATCTCTCAAGATCCCCTAAATTAGGATCTTGGCATATCTCAAAGGATTGGTTTGAGAATATATCTCAACCATCCATGAAGATATCAACTCTCCTTAGGACTCTCCTTGAGACTAGGGATTGAAATCCAACATGGATTTGCACCAAATAATCCCTTTTAAATAATGAAAAACACATAATTATGAGAACCCTATCTCATGTATTAAACATCTTACAAATTCCATTTTTCCCTTAAATATCAACAAGACATATCTCTAGCATGTGAAGTCTAATTGACTTCATTCAAAATGCATCGGAAATCTCAGTGTGAGCTCTTTATTGATTGGAAAATGTTGGCAGTATTTGAAGCCGACTGAAAATGTGTCGACTATGAAGATCCTCCTGGATCAACAACAAATTGAAATCCTTCTACACACACTAAGAACACTAAAGAGGGAAGAAGATTTTATAAGGGACTATTGATTAGAGAAAGGAAAGGTTTTCCAATATGCTTGAGGGAGTGTTTAACAAAGAAAGGGTATATTCATGGTGTTGTGTGGGGTAGTGAAGGGAGTGCCATGGCTGGTTGGCTAGAAGTTTTCCTAAAGAGCTCTATGGTAAATAGTATAGTTGATCCCAATGAGAGCAATTGAGTTGGAAGAGTGAGTTAAGTGTTCTTATCTTATTTCCTTTGCCGTGGTGGCCTCATAGTCAAGGTTGGGGGTGGCATCCATAGAGAATTGCCTATGGTTGGGTGGAAAATTGTTCATTGGCAACTAGTTTCCTTATATCAATGTGTTCAATTTCCATCTTTGTATTGAATTCTTGTTTATTTTTTTGTTGTTAAGCTATGGTTTTCTTATGAATTAATCAGGTAATGGAATCCGTGGATGTTGGATGTCTTTCATGGATTAACTACATGCTTGGTGAATTCAAAATGCCTTAGTTTATTTGGTTTGAATTACCTTCTACATTTAGGTTTTATGTATGCATGATAGTTGCATTGATAAGATGCATGCCTTTAAAATTCTTTATGACCCTTGAGTTTGTTTGGCTTGGATTTACATTATGCATTAGAGTTTATGTTATGCATTGTATGTTGCATTTGACGTTGGATAACATGGGATAGATCTAGTTTGAATTCCTTGTGCATATTGGCATGGCCTTAGGCCAATGCCAATGTGGAGTAGAGTCATTCAAATGAGCCTTTGAAATATATATAAGTTTGAATGTTATTTGAATCCTATATGACTACCTTGGAGTTGAGACCCTTATGTGCATTCAAAATAGTAACTTCAAAGTGGTCAGTTGGCCTATGTTTCATTCGAAGTGTTCTTCGAATGAGCTAGAAATCCTTTTTGTGGGTATTTGAAGTATAACATTCAAATGAGGCCTATGGCTTTTACCTTGTTCCTTTCAAAGTCAAGAAGAACTTTGAAAGTGGCTCAATGGCCCATCAAGAACTTGTTTTGAAAGGGCCCAATGGCCTATTGGGCAATTCTTTCCAAAGTGGTTAATGGCCATCTTTCGAAAGGGCTTGATGGCATATTGTGTAGTTCTTTCAAAAGTGGTCAATAGCCATATTTTGTAAGGTCCCAATCGCCTATCAAGTGCATCTTTGAAAGAAGCTCGGTGATATATTTCAAATGACTTGATGACCAATTAGGGATAGGGATTATGTGAAGCCCTATTCTTCCAGGGATTCAAAATTTAAGCTAATGTTATTTTCGTAACTCTGTGAGGACAATCTTCTGAAATAAAAGAATGCAATTTTTTATTTATAAAATCATTCTTATGAATATAAGAAAATAGTAATAGTTTATGTTGCATTTCATTAATCTGTATTTAATTTTTTTTAAACCTACAACTAACTTTGATATGCAACATATTAAAGAATTTTCTCATAACTAATTTAGAGAATTAAAATAATTAAAATAGTAAAATGCCTCCAAAATTTGTTTTAATTAGTCCTCTATAGTTGAGTCTGTAATTGAGTTTCCCCCTTTGCTTGCTCTTCTCCCCAACTGCCCAAACTATGTACTTAACCTCCCATCCATCTAGGAATATTGTTGTTGGCTCATATCTCTAGGAAAACCTTGGGTGGATTCTTGGTCCTTTGTGCTCAAATTCCCCAGAAATCACAGTCCAAAGTATGTCCAGATCCAAAGTGCAAATTACTATCTCCTAGATTTTTACCAAAACCCTTCTAAAGAAAACCAGTTCCCAAAATAATCCCCCCCTTGTTCCCCCCAAATATCCTCCTTATCCTCTCCTTATCCTTCTTCCACCACATTTCCTCCTCAAAAGGCTCCCTCTCTCTAACATCTTATCTGTCAACTCTCTTAACTTAATAAATAGAAATAAATTTCATACCAACTAATCAATTCAATTAATCGATATTTTTAATCTAATCAATTTACTTAATCAATGTTGTTATCCCTAATCAAATCACTTAATCAATATTGTTAACTCTAATCAATACACTTAACTTTATTCAATCATTTAATTTAATAATTATAATAAGATATTATACACCTAGGTCAGACAAGTAAAAATTATTAATTTAATACATTATAAAATAATAGTGTACATGCACAAGGTATGTATGCATAGCTGGCACATACATAGCTCGTGTGTGTACTAATGACAACAATCATCACGCCTAATGCAATTTCATATATGCTTCATGTTGATAAAAAGGAATGGGAGTCCTTATAACAACATTTTCAAATCTTGTTGGGCTAAGGAAATATAGGTGGGATTATCACCCTAGGTTTATAGCCTTAACAAAAATATCAATTAGTCCTCAAGAAATATGTACTTCGGCCTAATGTTGTTTTATATATATGTGTTTTATTAAAGAAAACAAAAGAAATGCTTGTAAAAAATTTTTATAACAGATTTAATAAATAATCAGAAAACAAATCTGAGACAACATCACACATCAAGTTTAAAGGTGAGACCAAAAACCAACAATGATTTTATTGATTCAATTATGAATTACAGCTAAAAACTTTCTTTTCATACCCCTGTGTGGGTAAGGACCAAAGTAAGACTTAGAAGTCTAAGGTGGAATGTTACATCACACCTAGACCATTGGTGTCTTCTAAGTAAATACCAAGATTGAGAAAACTTGATCAACAAGCCACAAATGTACCATTGTCTTGACTCTGCAAAATAATTATAATTAGCACTGAAAACTAATTCAAAAATCAAATTACAATTAACAAACTATCAAAAAAAATGATTTACCTTTTGAATCATGTCAACAATATATGCTTATTAGACCGTCTTATTACCACCTTCAGTAAAACCCTGTTGTCAACAAGAAGATTCAACCCTTATGTAATTCAGAAATGAGTGGAATATAAATGTAATCTCACTTCAGAGTAAGAGAAAACCTTATCGGGATTTTGCTTCTCTATTCTCTTTCCTTCCTTTATTGTCCTTCCATCAACTCCTTCTTTTATTCTCCAAACGAGTATTTTGATTAGTTTCAACTACCTTTAGTTAGATAGTTAACGAACTTTTAGTTAAGTGGGACCATTTTTAATAATTATAATAAAGGGTTTTAATAATTAATAACTAGTAGGTTGGGACCCCTATGTAACTTTATTGTTCAATTTTTCAATATCCCCTTGTACCTCCATAAACTTGTCATGTATGACATACCATAAAATAAATGCACATTCATCATCCCTCAAATAAATAATCATTGCCATAAATACACTTGTGACTCCAATAATTCAACCATTCCAAAATAGATAAATGTTGTCTGCTATCCAAAAATAAGAGTGCATATATGTCTAACAACCAATTGTAAAAAAAAGAACCATAATAAAATTAAAAGTCATATATTTTGTGGGAGTTTGTCCTCCTCTGTCCACTGTCCTGAGATGATGCCCCACCCTATGTGTATGTAAGTCTACCTTGGCAGGCTTCTTGCTTTCATTTGCTAATGCTTTAGGGTGCATATCACCAAAAGTGATATTTCCTGCTTCAAATTTTTGTGGAATTGAGTGAGAAGTAACATAATGGGAAGAGTTATTTGATGGACCAGAACTAGGTGAGCAAGAAAGTTTCTTCCCTTTGCTTGATTCAAGATTTTGAGATAATGCTTTGTGCTTTTTAGGCTATTGAGCCGATAGTGCATGTGAGGCCATGAAAATAACAGGTTGAAGTGGTTGTTTAGGAGGAGGTGGAGGTAGTGGTAAAGATATAGTAGGCCATCCATGGTGACGAGGTTGAGGATCATGAACTACTTCATTCCAACCATCATTAACTAGAATCTCGGGCTGAAAAGTCACATGTGGTTCTACAAGAATGTTGATGATGATAGGGTGAGGTTGTAATGGGGGTCTGACAGGTGGTGGAGGATTAAAATATCCTTGACTTGGAATATTAAGAAGGCTAATTTGTAGGAGTTGGTTAAACTCCTCACAGTCTGCATCAAAATGGACAGAGAATCTAAGTCTTTTATTTATGCCCCTAAGCCAACCAGCATGTTGTCCTCTGTTCCAATTGCTTATGTTTCCCTTTATTTCGTTGTTAGATCTATTTCAACCTCGACTAAAAAAGCTCATCTATTTAAACACGAAGATTGGATTAGAGTATGCATACAACAACAAGTAAGTCATCAAACATAATTTTGCAATTAACATAATTTTAAAAATGGTTTTACCTTAATCAACAATCAAGCAAGCAAACGTCTAAGGAGAAGTGAGGAGAAGGAGGCCCAAAAACAAACATTCTTCTTTGCATTGAAACATTTTCCAAAATGCATACTGATATTTATTATATGTTTAGAACACAAGGAATATAATGAAATAAGGAAAGGTGAAAGGGATTTGTAATGAGTGTAAAGTGAGATTAAATGATGAAAGAGAGTGGTACATGTTCATAAACAACATATATTTTAAATCAATGACAAATTTCAACCAAAGTTCCTATATTTATGCTCTATGTCAATCAAAAATATATGCCAAGTACCAATTAGATAGACTGTTAAAATATCAATTATCCTTCCTTCAAAAGTCCTTAAATTTATTTATAAAGTAGGGGGAAAGATCATGAATTTAAATGAATAATGGTATTGGGACTTCAGAAATAATTTATGTAAAATGAGAGTATGAAGAAATTGGTCCTGAAAAATAAATAAACAACAGTCATTTCAAACCTATTCGATACAAATTTCTTCAAAATCCATTAATTTTCTACCAATCTAGACTTGTACTTGAATGATGGACACATATTCTTGTAACTTTTACTTTTTCAAACAGAGTTTATGATTTTATTTTTCAAATTTAAGAAAAAACAAACCCTTGATAATGTATCTTTTCAACTTAGCTTCTAAACATACATGCGACAACCTATATATGTATTCCTCGGGCACTTGAAAGCTATTTATGCCAAACTGCCAGTCACTTTTAAAAGAACATTTTATGTTTATAAAATAGGGGGAAAGAGAGATGGAGTTTAAAGTGATACATGTTTTGGATTTCATGGGATAATTTATGTAAAGTGAAATGTTGAGTGGAATTGATCCTGTATGCATAATAAAAAAACAACCATTAAATATGTTTGTCAACTTCCAATACATAATAAGCTTTGCTCACATGGCTTATACCTTTCAACAATCAAGTTACTTATGCCATGTTAACATAATTTTTGCCATCAAGATTATACATGGTCAAAACAAGTTCAATTAAACTCTTCCATCAATCTATTAAGTTCGCCCAAAAAAATCTTCGTAGCATCTAAATTGTATATACAATCATCTGTAACTTAACAATACAATCACCTGTAACTTAACAATATTGCATGCTATTTACGTGACCCAATAATTCTGTGTGCAAATATGAATACACATTGTCAAAACCCAATAACTTATAAAAATATTTCTTTTTGGTCATAATCATAGTTATAAAGTTTTGTATGATTATAAAGTTTTCTATGTACCACAAACCTGGTGAAAGAATTTTAATTTTTTTTTTGTGTGTAAATACTTCAGGTTTGGCTCATCAAAACTTTCAACAAACGACTATGAAACTACAACCTCTCCAGGTTTGGCTCATCAAAACTTTCAAATAAAACGTGACTATGAAACCACAATACAAATATATATATATATATATATATATATATATATATATATATATATATATATATAAAAAGCAAGGTTAAATTGAAAATATTATTCAAATTTATCATTCAGTTCCAAACCCTAGTTGATTATGGAAAATATATATATATATATATATATATATAGTATATATATTCAGTTCCAAACCCTAGTTGATTATGGAATATATATATATATATATATATATATATAATATTTGAAGGTTGTTTTATTTGCATGTTAGAATAGTGGTGTATAAAGGAGGTTTACAGTATTTCGTTTGTTACTTGATGGGTTTCAAACCTATATCTTACAATAACCATTTTAGGGTTTTTTTCTAGTATATATATATATTAGCAAGGTTAAATTGAAAATATTATTCAAATTGTCACTCAGTTTCAAATCCTCGTTGATTATATATATATAATATTTGAAGGTTGTTTTATTTGCATGTTAGAATAGTGGTGTATAAAGGAGGTTTACAGTATTTCATTTGTTACTTGATGGGTTTCAAACCTATATCTTACAATAACCATTTTAGGGTTTTTTCCTACTGCTCGACTCGACATGCTAAGGAAGTGATATTACAAGAAAACCTATAGCATGCCATGTTGGCGTAGAACCCTCATACTACATAGATAATTTATTTTGAGAACATAACCCTGTCTCAAGCTCATGACTTTGAGTGTGAAATGTCAGTTGGTTATGGTCGCTATATTACCAAACCCTATATTTTGAAAGGCATGTACATAATATTATGGTGAATATTTCGTGCTTAGTTTCAAACCCGAGCCTCATGGAATTTTTTGACTTATTTGGTTCGATTCCTTGATACTTTTTTTTATAAAAAGTGTCAAGGAATTGAACCAAACAAGTCAAAAAATTCCATGAAGCTTAGGTTCAAAACTAAGCACAAAATCTTCACCATAATATTATGTACATGGCTTTAAAAATATAGGGTTTGGAAATATAACAACCATAACCAACTGACATTCCACACTCAAAGTCATGAGCCTGAGATAGGGTTATGTTCTCAAAACAAATTATCTGTGTAGGATGAGGGTTCTACGCCAACATGGCATGCTATAGGTTTTCTTGTAATATCACTACCTTAACATGTCGAGTCGAGTAGTAGGAAAAGAACCCTAAAATGGTTACTATAAGATATAGGTTCGAAACCCATCAAGTAACAAAAGGAATACTGTAAACCTCCTTTATACACCATTGTATTAGCATGCAAATAAAACAACCTTCAAATCTTTCTTTGATCTTTTTCTCAAGACTACTAATGTTCAAAATTTAAGAGTTGCTTGCTTCAATGAACATAGATGATTGGCATAGATAAAGGTGGATGGAAATCTTGGTTATATTTCTTTTAAAAGCAGAGGCAAGATTGTATAGAAACAAAATCTAGATCCATTTAAACCAAACGTGCTACCACCACCATAAACTTCAAAAATTTGCACAAATATATACCAAATGCACCATGGAATGTAATACTTCAACATTTATAACTGACGACATCATTTCTATAATGCAATCTTGTGAACACCTCATGATATATAATGTATGTGATATGAATTTCGAATGCTAATTGATAATATATAATATGTTTGCATATCAAAACATTTACATGTCAAGCTATATCACCCGAACTATAGTGTATGCACTTGAAAACCCTTTTAATGATAAATTTTCAATGTATATCATTCCCTAGTAACATGGATTCATTACTATAATACTTCCATTATTAGATGCAAAGGCCCTTTAAATGAAAGTTTTTGTGCTTTATGATCATATCAAGGAGTATCATGTGGTAATATTTTGTGGCAATTCCTGGAAGCAATTGAAACTTTAATGGTCTTAACTTTTAGAGAAAGCCTCACATCATACAGTAAAAAACAAAATATGATCACGGTCAAGCGTGGATGCAAATCATATACTCTTTTCAACAAATTATAAATTCTTTCAGCTCATGGATACTTGAAAATAAACATTTTATCTTTTATCCCTGAGGGTACCACCTACTAATTATATCTATTATAGTTTTTCTAATATGCCTTGCAACTATTTGGAGGATATTCTTATTAGTGGTGAGTTTACAAGTCAACACTTCTAATTCAATCAATAGTGCAATCAACTTCATAACGAATAAATCAATCATTAACATAATTCCTCAGTCATAACAATTTAATGTGAATGCAACATTTTTCTATATAACTATAATTGAGTTTAGCATTTAATATAAAAGAATAGGGAATAAGTCAGGCATTACTATTACAAGATTAAAACCCAAAAACACTCTCAACTACTCCTAACACACTGCCTCCCTAACCTACTTATATTTTCATGATCCTATCCTTCCTCTACTAGACTATACTGGAGCGTAAACTATATTGACCTAACTCTAGATAGAGCCTGTAAGTGGATGTATCAACTACCTGGACTAATCTTCTCCAACATCCAACTGACAGTCGTCATCACATGTCTAAGGGAGCATGACTTAACACCATTCTCCCACGAATCTAGGTTTCAGAGGATATACGGTCGAAAATGCCTCCATACCTCCTAATATAACTAGGGTCAACACCTTATCATGGACCATACTATGGCGTTGTGTTCTGGGAACTTTGTCCTTGCATATCTAGTTTCAGGCAATCGTGCCACTTGAAAAACTCGCACTTGCCAAAATATCATAGCAACGCATTTGAACCATTATAAATTAACATAAAAATGATTCCTATCATATTTTTTATGATTCAATGTCCATGACATTGACCACTTACTATCACACTTCTTTGGCTATTGCATAGCCCATTCAATCTGTAGGTTAGTTTATAACATGAACTCATGCATAACCATACACTATTAACATGTGATTTGCATTTAAAACATATCATTAAAAATGGCACATACCAAGATCTTTCAATTATAATTTGCATGCTAGAAGTAGATCACATAACATCCATCATTAATAACATAGTGGTAACCATTCATAATATTTACATACACATAGGTCCAAATGTCCAAAATTTTAAGTGTCAATGTTAATAGTGTTCCACAGGTAATAAGAAAATGAAAATACAGTTAGGCCATAAGTAATAATAGTTGCCTAGGTCAAAACGGGGCATTGCAGATTCAAATATTAGTTTCTTCAAGTTTGTCCCAATGGCCTATCAAGGGAATTCAAAGGTTATTGTTAAAAGTATCATTGTTGGGCCATCTTGCATTTGGCTTGACAACCTTTGAATGCTTATTTTCTTTAAAGGATCTGAGTTTTTCTTTTGAAGAGGCATGATAGTTCATCAAGACCTTTCAAAAGATCATCTTTCGAAGAGGTTGAATACTCTATCGAGGCCTTTCAAAAGATGTTCTTTTAAGGATTCCCAATAGTTCATTAGGGCCTTTCAAATGATTTTATTTCGAAGAGGCCCAATAGTTCATCAGGCCCTTTCGTAAAATGTTCTTTTAGAGAGGTTTGATGGTCTATCAAGGCCTTTTGAAAGATGTTCTTTCGAGAAATCTTGATGGTCTATTGGGCTTGTGTGAATGTTGTTCTTTTGAAGTAGCTTGACAATCTAATAGGGGCAATTAAAACATGATCATTTGAGTTGCCTCAATGACCTATCGAGGCATTTAGAAGATCTTCTTTTGAAGAATACAAATAGTCTATTGGATGCATGTTTCCAAAGTGGCCAATGACCAACTTTCAAAAGAGCTTGATGGATTTTCCATCAGGGAGATCATTTGAAACAAAGAGTATATTTCAAATAAGGTTGATGGCCTTTTCTTGTTCATAATTAAGCACTTCTTTAAGGACCCATTGAGATGTTTCAAATAGATCCATTGGGATATTCAAAGAAGGCTAGATGGGTTGATTGTGTACATTTTTCAAGTAGGTTTGATGGGTATTTGAAAGGGGGGTTATGTGTTTATTTAAATGAGGGTTGATGTGTTACGAGGAAAATCACTCTATGGAATGGGGTAAACCACAATAGATGGAAATGACTGCATAAATCAACTCTAATCTCAAGTATGCTATATAAGCAATGATGCTAACAAGACAAGATAAAGATCCTATCTCGTCCAGATGTTTGAAGAAGACCACCATTTAGCATTCAACTAAAATCTATACGCTTGCAACTTGTCCTCGACAACCAAGTTACGCAAGCATATGATGATAATATATATAGTTAGCACATATAATAGCATAATCCATCAATATTCATAACAAATATGCCCATGGAATAACAATTCAAATATTTGCAAGACATCAATTGGACGAGAAAATAACATTTCTATTAAAATATAAACAACAAAAGTGTATGAATGACAAACTTCTGTGTTAGCACGTCTCGAAACTGAGAAACTAATTCCCTTCCAGCTGGGCTTCCACCACTTCAATCCTCCACCAAAGGCAAGATCATATAAGAGAGACAATGAGGTTCTCTATAAAATACGGAAGAGCTTGGGGGATGAACAATGTGTTCAGAATTAAAAAGACAAAGGGATGCAAACTCAATACGAAGTGAATAATTTCTCCAGAGTAACTTTGCTCTCAAAGTTGAATTCTTTCTCCTTCTTTTCCACAGCTTGGATATGGCCCATTTATAACCTTCAAATGGAACTAAAGGACGGAGTTAGAATGTTTTCAACATATGGAAGGTCAAGGATCATGGATCTCATGACGTTACATGGAAACCCGACACCATTTTTTTAATTTTGGGCACAAAACCCGATGCACACAGGACGTAATGGTGCAACCTAAGTATATGCATGTTGTATAGTTGTTAGGGTGCATATATGTGGAAAAATATGTTTTTTAGCTCTGGGAATTGCAAAAAAGGGACTTCAAGTCTTCATAGGGAAATGGAAAAGGCCTTATGAGCAAGTTGCATGGGGTGAGGAAAATATTTCTATAATAGATGCCCCCTAATGTGTGAGGTCAGAGGAGTATATGCGATGGATGAAATACATTATAATTCCCAGAAGTGGAGTAATGGAGACCCAATTGGATGAACTAGTTTCTCATAAGAATATTACAATCCATAATGACTTTGTGCACATGGTTGCCAATTTGAATTACACTGCAGATCCATGTGGAAATATACCAACCTGTTTTTCATGACCATGAATAGGCAATACAAAAGCAGATACATGCCAAAGGATTTCATAGTCACGAACAAGGCCCAATGAAAACTAGTCTCAAACTCAATCTAAAGATATCTATATACAATGGAGTACAATTTGATCTCCCACGATCACTGAAGTCATATAGGTACCCATCCAATGAATGATAACAACAACTCAGGAAAGTTGTGACTATGAATTGATGTCTTCAAGTCTTCTACATGATCCACCAAAGGTGCAAGTCTACATCATGTGAATAAATGAGTTTAGGTTGAACACAATGAGACTTTGTTTGATTACCGGTCATTGAGGTATACCGTTAACAAATGCGAGACATCCTACAGATAATGAAAGTAGGTATCAAGGCATTGAGTACATTATTTCAAGTGTGAATAAATAAGTTGAGGTTGAACACTTGAAGAATCCAACGATCAAGAGAAATTGATGTATTCCCAACTACCAATGGCGAGAGAACCTGCCATTGATGACTGCAAGCCTCTAGGTACTCATAGGACTCTAGTCCTCATTTCCAGAATAGATGAGTTGAAGTTGATGGAAGGAGACCCGCTGAAAGGAGAGCATTAAGGCATCTCTCATTAGTTAACACGAGGTACACAATAGTAGCTTGATGATTTGTAGGAACTTAGGAGAAGAACATGTTCACGAACCAACGAACCTGTGCGTCTTTTGCATGCACCAGATGCAAGTAGTGCACGAAAAAGTCCCTTTGAATAGAAACCAATAATGAAAACTTCCGACAAAGGTGAGGAAACCACCAATAAGGATAATGGAATCCAAGACACTGCGTGAATCCCAATGTGTAAATAGATTTCTTGCCGTCAAACACAAGGAAACCCCCTAGTCAGCAACCAATGAGAAGATGTCGACTGTTGGGTTCAAGGTTACCTACCCATAAGGAAAGTAGGACCAGGGTGCACGGTAGGACTACAAATTGATGTAATTTTGAGACACACTGAGGGTATGACCGACATGCAAAGTCAAGAGTTCTGAGAAATGACCGACATAGTCTTATATACATCCTTTGAACAAGAGCATGAGACATATGGAAGAATATGGTAGCATAGACTCAACGATGAAACTTTGTGATGTAGGAGGCATCAATCAAACTCTCCATAGGGACTGGAAGAGTAACCAATCAAGGGAGTAAACTCTAAGTAACGAGCTCAACTTCCTAAGGTCATGATAAACCTAAACTTTGGATGACAAGTGGAATCAAAAGTTTGTGCTTTGTTCAAAGGCGACACGACTGCTGCTAAGATGATATAATATTCCTTTCTCACCCATCTTTTTTGTTTTTTCATAGACAAATGAATGCTATGATACATAGGAGGAAATGAGTGTCGCAAGTAAGCAATTGGTTCTAGCAGTGGAACATACCTATGCTTAATGCAAGGAGGTGCATGCAAGATATGGACACTCGGGGGAATGTTTCCTCGTAGGGTACAAGGTGTCAAGTTGTAAAGGATGTAAATAAGACTCTTCTTGGATTATGATGCAAACTGTTGAGATAAAAGGCTTATAATGTGAAAGGGGGAACAAACAATAGGCTCAATACTGAAAGCAAGGGAATGAGATGCAATTACAACTTAATTCCAAAGAATGTATTTTTTCGTAAATTTAGTCCCCTAGGCTCGAAAAAGTATAAAACAATACCCATGAGAACTCTTCTAGCCACTAGTGACTAGAGTGTTCCTTTTTTGAAATTAGTCTACTTGGACCGAAAAAGGGTTAAACTTACACCGAATAGACGTCCTTTCAAATCCAATTTACGAGTGTGAAAGAGACAAGTTCACTCGACAATCCTTTTTTTTTTAGAGAGTCAGAAAAGAGCTTAAAGAAGACTTGTGGGAGTCCCATAGGTATAGGTTAGCATGCTTATGAGTAAGGATATGAGGATCGAATGCAAATTCATATTGAGACTATAAAGGACTCCTGGTCTTTATGGAATAATCTCTGCATGGGCACCAGATGGCACAAAGGTTCTACCTAGGGTACCCATGTTTGGTCAGTCTCTACCATTCAATAACAACACTTCTAGTAGAAGTAAGGAGGTTATGTGTCGCTAATAAATGGGTTTGAACTTAAGGCATACAAATCACAGACATAGGATAATGTAGAAATGCAATATGTAGTGAGGACCTATCCTATATGTTGGTCAAAGAAATAACACTTGCCAAAGTCATGAATGGACGAAAGGACGCTAGAAACTGCAAGAATCCCTGGATAAAACCACCAAAACCAGCTTCGTCCATTGTACTATTAGTCCACTAGGCCAAAATATTAGCAAAAACTATGTAAAGTAGGTAAATTTTTTCTATAAATAGTAAAAATAATCAATTTTACCATACCATTTCACATTTTCACCCAACTAGTGCATTTTTGACCAAATTTCCCACGAGCTTCAAGTGTCGATTGCGGGAGCTAGGAGCGACGAAATTGACAACCGTCTAGACCAAGTAAGTATTCTTTCCCTCCTCTTCATTTCTAGTGGATTAGAAATTTACATTAGGTCTCACTTTTTGATTTTTTTAAAGAGCAAATTAGGAAATAAGGTGTATGTGGGTTGTAGATCATTGGGTCACATATACGCTTCCCTATACGTGACTATTATCAAAATAGACTGTGTATATGCAGCCCTATACGCAACTATGTAAACTGCAACTCGCGTACAATTCTATAACTTGGTTTTTTAAAGGATTTTGACTCCCAAAATTGGATTTTTCTTGTAGGATGGTACTGGAATGGAGAGAAAGAGAGCATGAGGAAGTTGATGCTGCAATGGAAAGAGATCTAGGGGCCCAACTAGCATTAAAAATATGCGGGATTTATAAGTTTTGGGCTCTCAAAGGGATGAGGGCTCAAGTGAGGCTACTCCAAATGATGGTGAACTTTTGGGATCTAGATACAGAGGCCTTAAACCTCGATGGGAAACCATTAAGAATTGAATTCGAGGATATATAATTTATTATCGGGTTGTCCCGTCGGGGTGAGGTGGTGAACCTCAAATTTAGGGGAGCTAGGAGTGGCATGAACATAGAGGACTACATTGCCACTCACTTTGTTGCAGGCACAAAAAATGTAGGGAGCCAACTCCCTATTCATGTGATCAACAACCTGAGTTTAAAGATCGTCGTTCTCATGCTAAAACAGATCATGGGGTTGGCCTCATTGCATCAGGCATCAAGGCCACTGATGTTCTACTTTGTGGAGTGTTTATGACCCACATTATATGATTGGTGTACCTCACTACTAGCTAACATGAAGAGCCAGTTGACAGACTTCAAACAAGGTAGGAAGAGGAACTTTGGGTTTGCATCCATCTTGTGTTGTTTTTTCTTTGAGTGGGTTCCGAGATTGAGCCCTAGAGTTGAGATCGCTCCACATAGACTACTTGATCCAACCATTTCACGATGGACCGAGGTGATGAGGCGGTTGGGAGGTGGTAGGGTATCGACCCCCTATAATGATGAGTTCTTTTTTTGGTGGCGCCAATAGGTGATATCTCTGGATGACTAACCTTATGCAGGGATTGAATTTAGAGGATATCGAGACATGCCATTGCCACCAAGTTCTGCCTACGAAGACATAGGTATGAAACATTTTTCAAATATATTTCATTTTTTTGTGTTTTTTAAAGAGAATAAAAAATGAAAATGTTTTTGGATGGTGTCAAGTATTCTAACAAAAATGCTTTGTTGTGAAGATGTAGGTCCATGACGATTGGATGGATTGCCACGACATCGGGGGGATGACCCAACGATAGGAGATGCAGTTTGAGTGCTTCAAAATGTGCAGGGCAACCTATCTCATTTGACGCACAGGATTCCCATGGTGCAAGTAGAGGATCTGTCGGAGGCAAAGCAGTGACAGGTGGTGGGTGTGCCCTGTGCGTGGGTGAAACTCTTCTGACGTCTCGCAAACTCCGTAGTATGCTATCATAACACACATCCGACACCACATGCGTAGATGTCATGGTTATTGTAGTGATCGACGGTATATGTATTTTGAGGGTGTGAGCCCCAATTTTGTACTATAACACCATATTTTTTGGAGAAATGAAATATAAAAACATTGGTCTTTGGATTTACTTATATTACAATGTGTACATTGGTGAATGTGTTTTATTTACTTTAGTTATGTGACAAATGCCAATCTAAAACATAATTAACATATGCATTGGATACATAATTAGAACATCTAGGTATGTGATTATAAGTAATAAAATCAAAATGTCGTTCCAAAAGTCGTACCCATACGAATCGTCGGAGTAGAGTAGGGTCTCGCACATGGTAATTGTCATTCAACTGACAGACTACTAGATGGGAATCCAAGCGAACATATAAAGAATGAATACCATGTGAAACAACATCATGTAAAATCTCTATAATGACATTATATTCAGCCACATTATTCATTGATGGCCCTAGACAAATGCCACTTGAAGACACCAATTAACCCTCGGGTGAGTAAACAATCCAAGCGGTGGAAGCCAAGTTCCATGTATGACGACTAGCACAGTCTGTGAATCCTAGGTAAACTAAAGAATCCGTTGACATCTTCCAACCAAGGGAAACTCGATAAGCAAGCCGATGACAAAAGGGAAAAGATATATACACTAAGATACACTATTATAAAAAGACTTACACCCAAGCTTGGGGCTCAAGCGTAATATCTTTTCAAGTAGATCCCATTTCTAGGCTCAACCAACATATTCCCTTCATAATCTTCTAATTCATAGGCTCCTTTTTCTAAGACATGTCGCACGATACAAGGACTGTGAAACATGGGGTTGAACTTTCTTGCACCCAACGGTTCTTTGGTTTGGTCATATAAGAGGATCAATTCACTCTCAGCGTACTGTCGAGGACATATAGACTTATCAAACTGGACCTTGACGCGTCATTGATTCGCTTCGATAGTCGTAGAGGCATCTCGACACTGCTCATCTAGGATCTATAGGTGTATGAGGCATTCTTAGAGATCGAAAGTGTCAGGTAGGATATTACCTACCAATCTAAGAGAATGGATTTCACATTCAATAGGTAATATCGACTCCATACCATGTACTAACTAAAAATGGGAAAAACTAGTGGAAGTCTTATCGAGGTTTGGTATGCCCAAAGCACAGGATAAAGCATTAGATTCCAACCAGATTTACTCTGGCTGATAGTTTTATGCAAAATGGTCTAGAGATACTTGTTCATAGCCTCTACTTGTCCATTTTCCTAGGGGTAGTAAGGGGAAGAATGACCATGTTTAAACCCTAGTTTCAATGCTAATTCTTTCATCATTTCGTTCTGAAAGTGACTTCCATGATTAGTGACAATCTCACTCAGGATTCCAAACCAAGCTATAATTTGATTGAACATGAAAAATGTAGCAGTCTTACGATCAGATTTAATTATAGGCATGGCCTCAACCCACTTAGTAAAGTAGTCTACGACCACAATAATATGATGATGCCCCCCAACCAAAGTTGGTTTGAAATCAACAAAATCTACCCCCCACTTGGTGAAGAGATCGATGGTGATGACCGGGTGAAGAGGGGTTGGCTGCAAGCGCATCTTCCAAGTGAACACCTGGCAAGGGTGACATGTCTTGACTGCTTTAACACAATATTTAAAAATAGATGGAAAAAAATAACCAACTTGAAATATCTTCTGGGCTGTTGCAAGCCCGAATAGATGACCAACACAAGCCCCACTATGATAGTCATTAAGAACAGACTCATCCTCTTCGTGAGTCAAGTAACAACGCAAGATATTATCTATGCATTGACGATACAAAGTGTCATAGATGATAAGGTAGTTTTTATCTTGATACCGTATACATCATCGATTGTCTTTCGAAAGGTGTTGAGAGAACTTCAAGGTTTTAAGATAGATCAAAATGTCTCCATACCAGGGGTCCGAAGACAAGACAAGGAAAATTTTATCATCCGAAAATGAATCGACATGAATAACGTCCTCATCTAACTGAGGGAAGTCTGATATTAACTCGGAAAAAACTAGCGACTTCTTAGATTTCACTGAAGCAAAATCAATATCAAACTCTTGCAAGATGACAATCCATTTATTATATTTTCCCCTTATGATATGCCTAGTAAGGACGTATTGAAATGGGTTAACATCAACAACTATGGTAGTTTTGCAAAGAAATATATAGTGTCATAATATTTGTACCATGTGTACAACAACCAAAGCTAGCTTCTCAACATGAGAGTACTTGAGTTCAGGGCCGAGTAAGTTTTGACTAAGATAGTTCATCATCCTCCTGAACTAAAACCATACCAACCGTCCCTTTGGACGCGGTGATATAAATAAAGTAATATCTACTATAGTTTGGAGGCTTCAACAGAGGCATCGATACCAAGGATTTCTTAATAGCATGGAAGGATCCCTGGGCTTGCTCATCCCATATAAACAAAGTATCCTTCTTCAAGAGATGCATGAAACCCTTATTAATATTGGCATAGTTTACTATAAACCAACGTAATAAGTTAGGTTTCCCCTGTAAAAATTGAAGCTGACGAATATTGTGCGGGGGAGGCAATTGAAGTATTTCCTAAACCTTTAAAGGATCCACCATGATCCCAGTCTCAGAGAGTAAGAATCCTAAAAGGCGACCTGACCTAACGCAAAAGATGCACTTATGAGGGTTTAAACGGATGTGATAATACCGAAATCCCTCAAAAACTAGTTGAAGGTGGGTACAGTGATCCACTCTCTTGCGAGAGTGAGCAGCGAGATCATCGAGGTAAGATTTGACTATATGATTGAGATAGTGAAAGGAAAAGGTCATGGCTCATTGGAAGGTTGCTCCGGAATTTTTAAGGCCGAAGGGAATTTTCCGGTATGCGAAAGTACCCCAAGGACAAATAAATTTTGTCTTATGTTGATCCTCGAGTTTAATCTGAATTTGGTTGTATCCTGAAAATATGTCCATAAAACAAAATACCTCGCTTACCACACACTCATCGAGAATATGATCAATGAAAGGTGTCTTGAAGTTATAATTAGGCCATGCCTTATTCAGGTCTCAGAAATCCATTCACACATGGATGGTTCCTTGCTTCTTATTCATGAGGACGGGATTGGATAACCATTCAGTCAAGGGAACTAGGTAGATAAAACCTGCATTAAGAAGTTTCTCCACCTCTGCCTTAATAAAACGAGCCTTCCTAGGATTAACAACTTTAAGTCATTGTTGAATAGGTTTAACATCCGGGTAGGTTTTAATCTCGTGTCCGACAATGCGAGGGTTGATTCATGACATCTCTTCATATGACCAAGCGAACACATCACATAATTCCTTGAAGATCTCGGTGTAGATCTGAATTTCTTCAGGCAAACAATCTGCACCGATATATACATTTTCAACTTTACCAGGAATACGAGAGATGTTGATCGTGATGGTAGGAGAAATACTTGCCATGTTTCCTTTGGCATAAATGTCGTGCATATCTAGTGGAACTATGACGTGATTAATTATCTCGCTCAAGGTAGATCTAAAATTGTCTTGTTCAATTCTAGCAAGCTCTGGGAGGAAGTAATATCAATGATGCATATCATCCCAGGGCCTATCTAAACCATTCATGGCCTCTAATATCGCGTCATATGAAGGTAAAGTATCATCGAGGAAATCATGTGAGCAAGAAAATGAAGTGGCCAATATGGGCCGAAGAATAGGATCCTCCTCGTTCGTCTACGAGGAGACAAGATCTGGGTCAGAAATAGAGTTGAGAATAACCTTATATGCTATCTCTGTCGTTGACAGTGGCATTGCCATTCCAATATGCGACTGATCTTCACAAGACAAGGTTGGAGAAGGTAGGTTCCAAGGATCGTTAAAATATGAAGTGCGGAAAGGAACAAACCTCGTTGACGAAGTAGACCTACTGGACATGGCATAGATATGATGAATTGGTGCCAAAGAATCAAAGGTAACCATAAGGGAGGAATACATTTTGACACCGATATCCTCAGTTCTTGGCTAAGAATTATCGATCATGGGGATCGAAAGTCCAACTGATAGATTGGGGCTAGCATGCACAAAGGATAACATATCAATCGTCATGATTTCCCATCACGGGGAAAACATAAAGTATGAAAAATGGACGACACGACTGTAGTCATAAAATAATTCTAGTTATGCCCTAATATTAAGTTATAGTCAAGGGGCACATAAACCACCTCGACATCCACCTCCACTGTCTTCCCACCTAAATGGACCAGAAAGGTAGGAAGAATACCGTGGGGTCGGAAAGAACAACCATCAAGTGCGGTCAACATAGTTAGAGTTTGAGAGAGGGTTGGAGAGCCAATGGCTTTCCAACAGATTGGGGACATCATGCACGTGGCAGTGCCTTCATCAATAACAATACGTTTGATGGTATACTTTGAGTAATTCACATGGCTTTGAAAGGCCATGTGGTAAGGCAAGCGAGGCTTCACATCCGTGACGTCGAAATTGATAACCTTAGATCCAAAGGGGTCTATATCTCCCAATGAAGATAACAAGGCATTCCTCTATGAAGGACATGTATGGAGTACCTCCAAATCTGACATCATGCAAGGGGTTTGACCCAGATCCTCAACAATAGAGTAGTTCTAGGAAGCTCTAGCATTAGGGTTGTGGGTAGAGCGTTTGAGTACTCCTTTCAGAATATGAGGCGGGTGCTCTGGCTTTTTGATCTGTAAAGGCATCTCCGGAGGAGGGAGAGACTCTAGATCTGGAACAACCTATGAAGAACTGTAATCGTGAGACCGAGTGGCTACATTAATCTGAAACTTGACCATATTTATGCATAGATAGTCACCATCCTGCGCCAATGGGTTTTTACTCCCACTCACCGCATTTTCAGCATTATAGGAGCTCGAGGCCATGTGATGATTATGCAGAAAAGGATTAGTTAGCACAACAGGTGGTAGAGATAAGTGCCTCGCATATTCCTCGGTTTTGGGGCACAAGTGGGTAAGGTGATCATCAGTACAAAGATTACAAGGGAATTTCACCTTCCGCCTTTATTTCTTTCCCTCACCAACACTAACCTTCAATTTATCATTGTTAGCATTGTCCTTGAGTTTATTATCATTATTCCTCCCACCCTTACGATTGTTACCAGGCCCTTTCTTTTTATTCCTTCCTGGTTGCTGGTTACCATTCAGGTTGGTCGATGACTGCACAGAATGCACATTCGTCGACTGAGTGGGAGTGGAGGACACATATAAAGTCTTTCCTCCTATAGTCTGGCTTAGAGACAACTCTTACAAATGTCTTGTCACCAAGTCTGTAGATTTAACATTTGTATAGCTTATAATGCCATCGACATGAGGCGTGGGATTTTGTTTAGGGTCGTAGTTCGACCTCGGTGTGTCAGGAAGAATCTCATATAACATCCCAGACTGAGCATATATGAGATCTAATTGTTGGGATTTAAAAATCACTTCCTCTTCAGATGTCACCCCGGATGTATAAACATCCTTCGAAATATAAGACAATAAATACTTAAGAAACCATTCCAACAAGAACTCTGGAGGAATGTAGGCTTTGATCAACCTCTTTCGTTTATGCCACTCTTAGATGTGATCCAAGATATGGGTTTCTTTGTTCTGGCGAAGGACTGACATAAGTTCTATGTCGGCATCGTAACGAATTGAAAATTGGAAGTGGTTGAGGAAAAATAAAACCATTTGATTAAAATTCCCATATGTCCGCCCTGGTAGATCTATGTACCATTTCGCTCCAACCCCCATGAGGGTGCGTTGAAACAATATTAAATGAATAGAATTGTCGTTAAGGGAATTGGAAGAGCATGAAAGATGAAAAGTAGTGACGTGATCACCAGGATCCTCACTAGTATTTCCATCTAATTTCAGAATATGTGAAGGAATCTTGGTGGGGACGAGAGGCCATGTCGGGTCATGACACACCGGGTCATTCATTAATCTTGACAAGTCTGGAAAATTGAGTGTGGCCAGAAAAGGGAGATGGGGTTGTGACATTTGGCCCCAAGATCCCATGAAATATTGATGTTGGGGAATCACAACCTATCCAGGGTTTTGGTATGCACCATCGCCTTGTCCAGGGTTGTAAAACCCAGATCCAAATTGATTCATAAGGGGTTGGTTGGGCACCATTCTAGTAGGAATGTTATAATGAGGGTTTTAAATATTTCCCCCAACTGGAGTGGCTCCAGGTTGGGGGTTTCCCAAAGTATGAAACCGACCTTCTCCAAGTGAAAATCCAGAGGATAGAGGTGGATTTGTCATGCCAAACATGTTGGTTGGAATCAATGTGGAGGAGGTAGGTGTAAAGGATGAAACATAAGTATTATCTTGTCCACTTGGTTGATTACTCCATCTAGGAGCATTAAGACTAGGATTGGTCCCACGATGAAAAGGAAGATGGCTTCCAACTGTAGGAGTCACTTGGGGAACATGAGCACCACCAAACGAAAGTGGAATATGCAGAGGAGCCATGCCCCCAATTCCAATACTAGGATTCAGATTAGATGCTAGAATGGAGGATGCAAATTGCGATGTGAAATTCAACATACCATAAGAGAAAGGGCTAGAGGTCATAGGGATGGAATGGGTATTGTATCCCAATGAACTAAAAAGAGACCCAAAATGGTTCATTACTATAGATAGTGTATTGAATACAGGCCAGACATGAGTGATGATGGGAACCTCTAGCACTACAACCGTAGTGGTCGAAGGCATAGAAGAAGTTCCATTAACTATGGTAGGTGTGGGAGTCGAAGGACTCCCAACATATTTCTAACTCGACTTAGTACTCATACTTGTATGACCACAAGTCTGGTAGGTGGAGGTGTGTGTACCACGTTTGATGACTTTACACCTTTTAGAAGGAAAATACTAAAGATGCAGTGGTAACTTCAATGAATGGAGAGACCTACGAGGAAGCTTGTATGGCTCCATGATGACTCAAGAATTGATGTATAAAAAAATATACTAAGGCCAACTAACAATCAAAGAGCACACCAAAATAAACAAAAAGGCCAATATGCACACAAACAGGATAAAGTGGTTGAAAGGGGCCTCCCTCCCTAAAGTAGGTATGCCTTGCCCAAGAGGGGCTTGAGACTCCCTTCAAAATATCAGAGGTATCATAATTAGTTATAAGGGCCCTCATGGGCTTAAAAATGCAGTTGATTAGATCCCCCCGAAGAGGTAATCCTCCATAAAGGATGTGTGTTGTCTGACCCTTATCTAACTCAGGGTACCTGTAGAATAACCTCTACAAGTAACCTATGTGGCTACCTATGTCAAGCAATTAAAGTCACCACGATATAACCAATGCCCAAGCGAATAGTCGTAAGTCATGGCCACCGTATGGGCAGGGTAAAAAAGTCCAAAATATCGAAAGCACCACCTCTCACAGAGGTAAAGGTACTAGCAAGACCCCATATACACATAGATCACCAGAAATATCTCTCTTTGCTAATTATGTTATGAGGAAAATCACTCTATGGCATGGGGTGATCCAGGTGGATATCGGTGGCCACCCACCTTTTCCGACTGGCTCAAAACA
>SNQJ01S0007700.1:118809-133113 GCA_010110895.2 Picea sitchensis
AGTGCCACTGTATATTCCATGGTAGGGCGTGGACCCTAGTCCTATTAGGAGGGGTGGAGGAATTTTCCACTGTGTATCCTCTGAAACCTGGAGTCATGGGAGGATGGTGTTAGCTCACACTCCCCTAGACGTGTGATGATGACTGTCAGTTGCCTGCTGGGGAAGCTTGATCAAGAGAGTTGACACTTCCGCTTACGAGTTCTATTTGGAGTTAGGTCAATATAGTTGACACTCCAAGATAGTCCAGCAGAGGAAGGCTAGGGATGGAAAATGGAAGTAAGTTAGGGAGGAATGATGAATAGAAGTAGTTGAGAGTGTGTGGGGATTTCGCCTTATAGAAGAATTTCTTGATTTCCTCTCTTTTTGAAAAAGAAAAATATATGTATATATGTATATTTATATTTACTTAACTAAACTAAAATTATCTAAGTGAACATTTAAATAGTTTACTATCTTTTATGAAATGAATGGTCTTGTTGATTGGATTGGACTCACACAATAATTACTTTAGGTGTGATAATTATTTTCATTAGTACATGTATGAGTCATGTATGTGCTAGCTACACATGTATGCATTGTACATGTACACTAGTATGTATAAGTGTTTTAAATTGATGATGTTGATTATTTTTTGCGGATGTATGAATCGTGTGTCGTTACCCTTGTATTGTAAATTACTCTAACTTCGGGATGAATTTTCTTGAAGGGTGGGTGTATGTAACAACCCAAATTGATTAATTTTATCATAGTTTTTAATTTAAATTTAATTAATTATTAAAATATATTAATGAGTCTTTTATTATTTTATTATTAAAAGGTGGGTGAAGTAATTAATGGGGGGAGAAGGTTGTTGGGAATTAATGGGGGGATAAAGTTGTTGGGAATTAATGAGGGGGATTTGAGAGAGGAGGATAAGAAATAAGGGGAGGACTTGGAAGAGGGATCTTATTTCTATTTGGGGATTTTTGAATTTCTAAGAGGGAGGAGGAGGAGGAAATTGGAGGAATGGTTTTTGGGAAGCTCTCACGGGGCACTGGTGTTGCTGGGGATTTTGGGCTCGGGGGCTAGGAAACTGCAAGGATTCCTGGAGCTAGGGAGCCAGAGAGGTTGTTCCTAGTTGGCTGGGAGGTTAATATTCAGTTTGGGCAAGAACAAGAACACGATCAGACATAAAAGGGACTAGATAACCAACCTGCAGGTGGAGGTATGTATTATGATGTTGTTATCATTATTCTGTTGTTACTGTTGATATTACTATGCTGTTATCATTAATATGTTGTTATGTTGTTGTTATGTTGTTGTTATTATGCTATTGTTGTTGTTCTCATTATGTTGTTATCATCAATATGTTGTTGTTTATTTATGGGATAAGAAAATAATGAAAGAAATTATAAACTAAATTCAGTAGGAGATTTTAGAAAACTTTTATTTATTTTGAGTCCTGCAAAATAACCAAGCTCTACAGTTCCATTTCTGCTCCTTAGAAGCCAACAACACAGTTCCACTGTATATTCCATGGTAGGGCGTGGACCCTAGACCTATTAGGAGGGGTGGAGGAATTTCCCACCGTGTATCCTCTAAAACCTGGAGTCATGGGAGGACAGTGTTAGCTCATGCTCCCCTAGACGTGTGATGATGACTGTCAGTTGCCTGGTGGGGAAGCTTGGTCAAGAGAGTTGACACTTCCGCTTACGAGTTCTATTTGGAGTTAGGTCAATATAGTTGATGGTCCAAGATAGTCCAGCAGAGGAAGGATAGGGATGGAAAATGGAAGTAAGTTAGGGAGGAATGATGAATAAAAGTAGTTGAGAGTGTGTGGGGATTTCGCCTTATAGAAGAATTTCTTGATTTCCTCTTTTTTTGAAAAAGAAAAATATATGTATATATGTATATTTATATTTACTTAACTAAACTAAAATTATCTAAGTGAACATTTAAATAGTTTACTAACTTTTATGAAATGAATGGTCTTGTTGATTGGATTGGATGCACACAATAATTACTTTAGGTATGATAATTATTTTCATTAGTACATGTACGAGTCCTGTATGTGTTAGCTACACATGTATGCATTGCACATGTACACTAGTATGTATAMGTGTTTTAAATTGATGATGTTGATTATTTGTTGCGGATGTATGAATTGTGTGTCGTTACCCTTGTATTGTAAATTACTCTAACTTCAGGAYGAATTTTCTTGAAGGGTGGGTGTATGTAAAACCCCAAATTGATTGATTTTATCATAGTTTTTAATTTTAATTTAATTAATTATTAAAATATATTAATGAGTCTTTTATTATTTTATTATTAAAAGGTGGGTGAAGTAATTAATGGGGGGATAAGGTTGTTGGGAATTAATGAGGGGGATTTGAGAGAGGAGGATAAGAAAGAAGGGGAGGACTTGGAAGAGGGATCTTATTTCTGTTTGGGGATTTTTGAATTTCTAAGAGGGAGGAGGAGGAGGAAATTGGAGGAAAGGTTTTTGGTAAGCTCTCATGGGGCATTGGTGTTGCTGGAAATTTTGGGCTCGGGGGCCAGGAAACCGCAAGGATTCCTAGAGCTAGGGAGCCGGAGAGGTTGTTCCTAGTTGGCTCGGAGGTTAATATTTAGTTCATGCGAGAACAAGAACACGATTAGAAAAAAAAGGGACTAGATAACCAACCTGCAGGTGGAGGTATGTATTATGATGTTGTTATCATTATTCTACTATTACTGTTGATATTACTATGCTGTTATTATTAATATGCTTCTATGTTGTTGTTATTATGCTATTGTTGTTGTTCTCATTATGCTGTTATCATCAATATGCTGTTGTTGTTTATTTATGGTATAAGAAAATAATGAAAGAAATTATAAACTAAATTCAGTAGGAGATTTTAGAAAACTTTTATTTATTTTGAGTCCTGCAAAATAACCAGGCTCTACACCCTACTCCTTACTCCAAGCATGGTAGGGAATGACATTTATCTATGAAGTGATGTTTCCATTTAGTGCAGGTGGGAAAATATTAATTAATCTCTAGGGATTTTGTTGAATGATTCGCTTGACTAGCCTAGTTGGGTCTCTACTTGCATTTGGTACAACTATAGTGTGGTGTTATAGTCATTGTGTCCCTCTTTTAGTGAACTCCCGGTGGTGGGACAATATTCTCTCTATTTTTTGGAATGTGCTTGAATATTCTTATGGTTCAAGATGCATGTTCTTATTCATAATGGATAGACGTAGGTATTCTAGTAGGTGTATCCCATGTGAAATATTTGACCTTTGAATGATACATAGGTGAATTGCATGTCAATTGGATGAACTCCAAGATGCATTGGAACACACCCTTAGATCGATGATTCCTTAATTAGAGTCTTAGGCTACCAAGAATGAAAAGTTATAAAAAAGAGTGAACAAACAAGAAAAGTAGATAGAAAAATTGATTGTAGATAGCAATAGACAATTCTAGTTGATTCTTGGTTTTACAAGGAGCTACTAATATATGGCCTCATTTCCCAGGGTTTCTATTGGGTTAGAGTGATGGTTAACGATGAGGACATTAAGAAAGAATCCCTTAGTGGGCATGCATTCTTCTAATTTTATATGTTTTTCATGCACTGCAAAGTTATTTTGTTGTTAGGATAGTTCATTAGGATATATAGTAGTAGGTTCTTTATCTTTATCAAAAGGTTTGCATGAATATCACAACAAGTACGTACTTTTTTTAAATTTTTTGGGTCTTTGAATCTCGAGACTTAGACTATTTCATTTTTGTTTTGTATTAAATTGATGAATGGTGTGGCCACAAATTTCCTTTAATACAAACAATAATCATTTTATTGAAGAAAAAAAACATACAGATAATACAATTTTACAAATCAAACAACATTAACATGATATGAAAATGCATAATATACATGAATGATAATGTCAAAATCAATATATATTTCAAATATACATCTCAATTCAAATATAGATGTTAAATATACATCACAATAATCGATATACATGTTATCTAATGGTACCTATATCACTAGAGCCAAAGGCATCAATATCTCCAATAGATAAGAATGAAACTATAGTCTAATATATATTTGTAGTAGGATATATATCACTCAATAAGATCATAACACCTATGGGATTAGTGGCCAGTATAGTTGGTGTCACAAATAAACTTCTTGGTGCATCAATGACTTATACATCTAGTGTCTTAGGTTGAGAAGTAGGTGGATAAGTGGATGAATTGAAATCAATTGGTGTGGTTGATGGAGAAGGTCGAGTATTCGGTGGATTGGTAGATGATATAACTAGTGGTGTAGGTGGATTTATGGATGGATCATTATCTAGTGCAACTAGTGGTGTAGGTGGAGGAGGTGGAGGACTAGGAGAAGGGGGTAGAGAATTATCATCCTTGGAATATGAAACAAATGAAGAATATGGATGGAAACATCTCATAGCTTATTGCTCGATCTCAACCCTCACCCTAGAGTAGGTTGGGGATACAAATAGTGTGGCACATCAATAATTTCATATCTCAAGAAAGGATCACAATATCTTTGTAAGATCGGGGTCATGCATGATCACTGAAGGTGGTACTGGAACCACTCTAAATCCAACCATCAATTTACATAACTGATCCATCACCTACTAATGAAATCTATGATATGGTCTTTGTGGCTTGCTAGATATTTGCACCCAGGGAAAATCATTATCCTTGGCCATATCTGCATTAGGATGGGGAAGCCCCTCACCAACACATAAGGCAATATTTTAAAAAAATTAGACAACAATAATTAGACAATTAAAAAAAAATATTATAATAAATTACATGTGCATTAAATCACACAAAAAATATACAACTAGAATAATCAAAAGATAATGATAATATTACCTCTCATGTATGATGACTCATCCTGACTAAATAGGAGTTTCGAACATCCTCACTTGTCCATCCATCCATATGGATACTATATAATATCAAGGACACATGATCGTCCTCGCTACTTAATAAAGCCAGAATCTCTAAACTCACTGGCCTACAAGGGTACTTTGGCTAGCCCCTCTTGGGAAATATCTAACCCCCACATGCACTGTCAGGAAATGAGATAAACTTCCACACTAAACCTAGTAGAAGAGAAGAAGAATTTAATCAAGAACATATATGACAAAGGAATCACACAATACACAAATATTTTATCCTGGAAACCCAAACCGGGAAAACCAACATTCCTTAAGCATTTTGCTCTCTTGTTGGCTTATTCAATCTGAATAAAAGGTTACATGTCTAACCTTGGTCCACACCTAAGACATAATCTACATCATACCCTCTTTCTTTTGCAAGAACAACCTTGTAGCCAATCTGACTTACATCTGCATGACCAACAACCTACATCTAAATATTTCTCTAAAGATTGGCTATCTTACAATTCATTGATTATCAAAATTTATGGCCTTACAACATGCCTATTTATAGGCTTTATAATAGGAAAAACCCTAAATACATGGCGCCCAAAAAATGGTTACAGATCCATGCAGATCATTGGCTACAAATCTCACAAATCTCGAGATTCGATACAGTTGAATACGAGTTGGATTACGAGTCGACCTTCATTCGGTCTTCAATCGGTTGCCACAAGCCTACATGTCGACCTCTTGTTGGTTGACCTCTTTGACTCACTGTTGATGCCTTTACCATATCGAACCGACTTGACCTTTGACTTCAAATTTACTCGATCAAATCACCTTGACCTTTGACTTGTTGTTTATCTACCTCGACCCTCGATCTGTTTTCGATCAACCTTGACTTTGACCATTAGTCGATCCACCTCGACTAGAATTTCACTGAAAACAATATAAAAACCCAACATTCTCCCACTTGTTTCCTTCTTTTATGAAACCAGGAGATTCCTGAACTTTCATTCACAGACCTAGGGCAACAATGCCCATTGCCTCTTTGCACCAAGAGAACTTCACATCACTCACAAAATTGGTCAATGAGTCTGTTATGTTTTCCAATGTGTCTACTTTCTCCGGTATCACCTTGTTACTTTCCACCATATATATTATGATATGGTACTATACATTAATGTGCTTAGTCTTCGAACGATAAGCAAGGTTCTTTGCAAGAAATATTTCACTTTGACTGTCGCAACTTACCTTCATAACACTCTTCTCAAACCCAATTCCTGAACACAACCTTTGTAGCCATACTACTTATTTTCTTCCATGAGTGGCCACCACGTATTCAAATTCTGTTGTTGACAATGCTATGACCGCATGTCACTTAATCATCTAGCTTATTTCTCCATCGAACATCTTGAAGACAAATTTGTTGGTCGACCTCCATTGATCCAAATCTCCAGCCCAGTTGGCATCGAAAAAGCCATGTACATTTAATTTACCACTGCCACCTCCAGGTCTTCCTTGGTAGCATATAAAATAGTCCTCCATGCCACACAAATACCTCAATCCTCTCTGGACAGTTGTCCATTGCTCCTTTCTAGGTGTCAACATGTACCTGTTCAAGACTCCCACTGCATGGGAAATTTTTGGTCGAGTGCAGACCATCACATGCATTATAATACCAACAACACTTGCATAGGGAACACATGCCATGTCCTCTATTTCTTCATCTGTCTTTGGAAACTGTTCAATAATTAGCCTTTCTCCCACAAGAATTGACACCTTCACCGGTTTGCAATCCTGAATGTTGAAACGTTTCAGAACTGTTTCAATATGCGTTGTTTGATTCAACCAGATATTTCTAGTGGCTCGATCTCTCTTAATATCCATTCTTAGAATGAAGTTAGATGTATCGAGATCCTTCATGTCGAACTTGGAGGATAGTTGCTTCTTCACCTCCTTTATTGCGTTCATGATTTTTCCAATTAGAAACATTTCATCGACATATAAAGCTACATATATGAAACACCCATCTTCATCCTTGGAATATATGTAATGATCAACTTTTCTTCTCACAAATCCAAAACTAAGGATGTATTTGTTAAAATTTTGGTACCACATCCTTGGTTATTTCTTTAGAACATAAAGGGATCTTTTCAATTTGCACACCAACTCCTTCTTTCCCTTTACTACAAATCCTTCAGGTTGTTTCATGTAGATTTCTTCTTCTAGGTCCCCATGTAGGAACATTGTTTTCACATCCATCTGTTCTATTTCCAAATCAAATGTTGCAGCTAGAGACATTAGTACTCTAATGGAAGTTAATTTTTCAACAGGGGAAAAAATCTCACCGAAGTCGTCTCCCTCAACTTGGGAATATCCTTTCGCTACCAGTCAAGCTTTAAACTTCTTTCTTTGTCCTGCAACATTCATCTTCTTTTTGAATACCCATTTTCTACCGAAAATATTTCTTCCACTAGGTAACTTTAATAAATCCCATGTCTCATTCTTGTGCAAGGATTCCATCTCTTCGACCATGGTGTCCTTCCAGTGTTTACCCTCTGTCGAGTAGACTGCCTCACCGATCGACTTGGGCTCATCGTTGATGGAAGTTAACATGAATGTGGAATGGAAGTTAGGTGAACTATACCTTTCGACTAGTTTTCTTACTCTTTCTGACCTCCTTACCACCAGAATCTATTGTTCCACCTCTTCCTCTGATTCAATCGACTCATCTGAATCATCTTCTTCGTTCCTCAGTTCAAATCACACTCTCTCAGTATTATTCTTGGTATGAACAATTTCCTCAGGCTCGGACTTACCTTTGACTTATTTGAAGACCACATCTTGACTTTACATTTTTATCCTTGATGTAGGATCCTAGAGATTATATCCTTTCATTCCTTCTTTGTTTCCAATGAAAATACATTTGACTGCCTTCTTGTCCAACTTGCTCCTCTTTTCCTTCGGAACATGCAAAAATGCATCACAACCAAATACTTTGAGATGTGAAACTGAAGGCTTCTTACTCGACCATACCTCATGTGGAGTCGTGTCAAATAACACCAAAGAAGGAGACATATTCACTAGAAATCTTGCAGCATCGACTGCCTCCACCCATAATTCTTGTGAGCCCAACACCACTGAGCATTCTCCTTGCCTTGTCCATCAAATTTTTGTTCATTTTCTCGGTAATCCATGTTGTGGTGTATATGTGTGGTATTTTGGCGTGCTATGCCAAACTACTTATAGAATTGATCAAATTATTTTCCATACAATTCACCACCATCTCTAGTTCTCAACACCTTAATCTTCATATTTGTTTGGTTTTCTAAAAGATATTTAAACTCTTTAAATTTATTGAAAAGCTTTGATTTCATCCTCAGGAAATATATCCATGTCTTCCTGAAAAAATCATCTTGAAGGAGACATAATACAAGGATCCCCCAAGTGAAGGCACTGTAACCGGGCCAAACACATCACTATGCACCAATTCTAGAATCCCATTTTCCCTTGTCGCTTCAGATGGGAACCTCACCAGACTTTGTTTTCCATATATGAAATGTTCACAAAATTTGACTTCTAAACCACATTCAGGAAAACCTTCGACCATACCTTTTCTCTACATATCTCAAATTCCTTTTTATCCAATGTGTCCCATCCTCTCATGCCATAGCATGGTTGGGTCAATTTTATCATGTCTTGTTGAGT
The DNA here is from genome assembly GCA_010110895.2 of Picea sitchensis. Lineage (NCBI taxonomy): Eukaryota > Viridiplantae > Streptophyta > Pinopsida > Pinales > Pinaceae > Picea > Picea sitchensis. Next base: position 127,405 of record SNQJ01S0007700.1, read on the forward strand.
CATTTTGTACCGACTCAGCCTAAGTCGAGTTGATTTGAATCGAATTCGAGTCGACTTCAGGAGAAACGATGTTATTGCATTCAGTCGGGTCAACATTCCCTAACAACTTGTATAGGGTTCCAATCCGAACTCCTTTCATCAAGACCATCACACCTCTGACCATCTTGCACGAATCCTTCTAAAACAGAGTGTGTACCCCAACATCACTCATCTTGTTGACAGATATCAGGTTTCTTACCAAACCCAAAATGTGTAGCACTACTAGAAGGGTTATTTTCCTCCCATCTTCCAGTATCATTCGAACTCTTCCTCGTCCAACAATTTTGGTTGTCGAGTCATCCACCAAGAACACATCACCTCCATCATATCATTCATACTCGCATAACCATTTTCTATGTGGTGTCATATGATAGGATTCTCCTCAGTTGATCAAACAAACACCTTAATCTGACTGTGTACTGCTTGACTCTAGGTATACATCACCTCCCTTATCTGGGGTCATCTTTCTCTCAGCCGATCGCTTCTCTTCGGATACCATATTGACTTCCATCGCCCTCAAATTACAATCATTTTTGTAATGCCTAGCTTTATCACATTTCCATCATCTTCTCGTCGACTGAACCTGGGATTTAGATCTACCCTTCCACTTAGAATTTCTACTGGAGAATTTTCCTTTATCTCTTTCAACCAGTCAACCTCTCACCACTAAAGCATCTTTGGTCGATCCTTCCATGTTCTTTCTTCTCATTTCTTCTGACAGTGGAGAAGAAACCATGTCTTCTAGTGCTAGTGTGGTTGTATTACTCCCTATAGCCATGACTAAGCTATCCCAGGAGTCTAGAAAATAAAATAATAGGCTTATACACTTCTCCTCCTCAGTGATTTTAATATCCAAAGATGATAAATAGATTAAAATGGTATTAAATTCATTTAAATTCTCATTCACCGAACTTCCATCACTCATTCTCATAAGATACAATTTCTTTGTGAGAACTAACTTATTTACCAGAGATTTTGATTGGTATAAGATTCCTAGCTTGTCCCACAGTTTCTTGGTTGAATATTCACTTGAGACATTCCACAGTACCGAATATGAAAGACAAAGATGAATCATACTTCTTTCTATTCTTTCGAGTTTCTCCCATTCCTCCATTGACATGCATGTCAACTGGGTACCTGGATATATTGTTGTCCATTATTCTCGATCTACAAGAAGATCTTCCATTTTAAGCTTCCAAAGCTCAAAATTCTTGAACTACTCGCCATTCTTTACCACAATATTTAACACAATTTATGACTTACTACTCTTACTGTACCTAGGGTTTAGCTCGCATATTCAATATTGGTAAATCAACATTTGATACACATGCCAAATCATAACAAAACTTTGATACCACTTGTTAGAGCTTAACTTTTCTCTGATACCACTTGTCAGAGCTTAACTTTGCCCTGATACCACTTGTCAGGAAATGAGATACACTTCCACACTAAACCTAGAAAAAGAGAAGAAGAATTTAATAAAGAATGTAAATGACAAAGTAATCACATAATACACAAAGATTTTACCTTGGAAACCCAAACTAAGAAAACCAACATTCCTTGAGAGTTTTTCTCTCTTGTTGTCTTATTCAATCTGAATAAAAGGTTACATGTCTAACCTTGGTCCACACCTAAGACACAATCAACATCATACCCTCTTTACTGCAAAAGAACAACCCTGTATCCAATCCAACTTACATCTGCATGACCAACAACCTACATCTAAAGATTTCTCTAAAGATTGGCTATCTTACGATCCATTGATTATCAACCTTTACGACCTTACAACACAACTCTTTATATGATTTACAATAGGAAAAACCCTAAACACATGGCACCCAAAAAACAATTACAGATCCATGCAAATCATTGGTTACAAATCTCGCAAATCTTGGGATTCTATTACAGTCGAATCCAAGTCAGATTACCAGTCGACTACTAGTCGACCTTCATTCGGTCTTCAGTCGATCGCCAAATGCCCGCTTGTCGACCTCTTGTTGGTTGACATCTTTGACTCGATTTCGATGCCTTTACCATGTCGAACTGCCTCAACCTTCGACTTCGAGTTTACCTGGTCGACTCACCTCGACCTTCAACTTGTTGTCGATCTACCTCGAATCTCGACCTGTTGTCGATCCACCTCAACTTCGATCATCAATCAATCCACCTCGACTTCAATCGTCAGTCGATCCACCTCGACTAGACTTTCACTACAAAGAATATAACAACCCAACATTCACATGTGTACTTTAGTCATTGACATAGGAGGAAATTGGTTGAATGTCGACTGAGTCACTAGGAACCTCTCAAAAAATAAAGTAAATAGCTTTGAAGTAAAGAGGAAGATATGTCTCCTTCAAACATGTTATGCTAGTGATCCAAATCAATACAAAACTATTGTGGAATAATGGTATACCACTTGATAAATTTGGATATATGAAATAAACTATCCACATAATACATTAGAGGGAAAATAATGCACTACAAACCATAGGTATCGTTTGATAGTGTCATGATGATCATGCAAAATAACCTTACCTATTTTATATGAAAGAATGAAATATCAACGAGCCCCTAGAAACCTATAAGTCACCTAGGTCAATGATATCCACACTGACATATTGCTACACATATTGTAGTTGAATCTTGCTTGCAATTCTAGGTGAAATATTAGGGAAATAGAAAAAATCATCCCCCCTCTTAGATAGCTTAGTGACAAATAAATATCCTCCTTTTTGGTTGGTCCCACAAATTAGGACCAAAATTGAAGGCCTACCTACTATGATTCGAGTGATGAATCAAGTGCATCAATAAGTTTGTGATCTCCTTAAGAGAGATAGCCTCCTCATAAAACTTGTGAAATACAATATCCCTTAAAAGGAGATGAGTTTGAGACATAATAGGAGAAGGGAACATATCCATATCCTCTCTCAATCCTCCCATGTATGCACAAAGGTATATGGTTTGACTTACTATTGTTGCGGCTATCCCTAATTTACATACAAATCTCATTACGCAAAAATATCTATAACATAAACATTCTACACAAAATTACATTTATAACATTCATTGAATATTGAACTTAATTTTTTTTTGCATAAAAAATGTGTTGAATGAACCAATGCACCCATTTTAAATAAATGCATTGTACACAATACATTACAATTTCTCAAGCATATTGACAAATTTGGTGTGCCACATTTATAACACCGCATTGGTAATGGTGCTCTTACTAAAAGCTTCATGCAACCATAAGTTTTAAAAATATTATTTTCCATCCATGTGATTTCCTTATTGATGCATTAATTTTATTATCACGCATCAAAACCACCGCAACATAATATTATATAGTGCAACAATAACAAATGACAAAGATCACCACCATTCTTTGGTGTTGTTACCGAGGTTGCATGGTGTTTCAAATTATAATAGGGAAATTCGATCGATGGATATATACATATGATAGTGTACTTTTTTTTTTCCCGAGAGAAATTATCTCAAATTTATAAGTGATATAAATTCATTTACAATTCACCGAAATCAAACCATTATCAGCTCCGTTCCAAATCCAGATCGGACAGGGTCTTACAGGTAAATACTATACTGCCAGGGAACAAAGGGAGGGCGAGTATCAGTCAATAAACAGGAACAATTATCACAGAACAATAACACCCGACACGTCTCATGCTCAGACAACAAACCAATGGCAGATCTATCACCTCATCAAAGGAAGACTGCCTCCGTCACCACACGAATAGGAAGGAACGAAACAGTAACCAATGCTCCCTGTGCTTATCTCAAGTAAGGAGAAATAGGCATTAGAGTTCAAAGAGATTGAAGGAGGAAGTCAGACTCTCCAGTTCTCTGTCACAGTGAAAGATAGAAAGTCTGCTGATCACTTGTTTTAGAGCTCGCTTAGAAAGTGCATCTGCCTCTGAATTGAAATATCTGGGAAGATGACAGAAGGTGATATCGGAGAAGGAGAGAGCCAGTTGTTGCGTTTTTTGTTTCCAACCTTCCACGTGTATGGATTGAAGACTACTCTTACAGTTGATCCAGTCAATGATTACTTTCGAGTCTCCTATGACATGTAGATGATTTAGGGACCAACAGGAAGCAATCATAAGTGTAGCCCATAAGCCCAATAGCTTGGCTTTGGTGTTTGANAATAACTTGTGAGGAGGAGACCAGCCCTTTCTAGAAGGGAGAGGCCCAACGCTGAAATAAATGCGGCTTACGAAGCCAAGAGGTGAGGGGTTTGGCACCTAAATATTTGTCTTTGATAACATGATGCCAAATGTTGTCAATGGAAACCGCTCTCCAGAATGAGCAAGCCAATAACGCCGTGTTGAAGATAGAGAGATTCTTAAGACCCCATCCCCCTGCCCTTTTTGTCCTGGAGAGTGACTGCCAGTTGCAAAGGTGGAAACGTCGATTACCTGCGAGATCATTCCACAGGAAGTTGAAGGAGAGTCTGCGGAGCAGAGTGATGATTTTGGTGGGGACTCGTTCGAGAAGCATCCAAAAAACTACTAGACTTTGCAACACCGTCTTGACCAGGATAAGACATCCCCCCAGAGACAACCATTTGTTGCACCAGAATCCTATCTTCCTTTCGAAGGAAGACACCAACCAGGTCCAGTCAGATGCAGAGGAAGCTCCCGGTTTAAGGTGGTACCCCAGATACTTGAAACCTAAAGTTAAATCAGTGAAGGAGAAGGGGATGGAGCCTTTTAGAGGAGAGAGTTCGGACTCAGAAAGACCTCAAAAGTGGACCGTCGACTTCAAAGGATTAATGGACAGTCCAGATGCAGAGAAGAAAAGCTGTAGAATGTCCATGATCGCCTTCCATTCCGCAATATCGGCTTTGGAAAATAAAAGAATATCGTCCACAAACATAAGGTGGATAATCCTGATGAGATTAGAGACTTTAATACCTATGATGCGGTGCTCGGCAAGGATTTTTTGGAGAAGAAGGCTGAGCCCTTCCAGAACTAAGATAAAGAGGTAAGGCGATAGAGGGCATCCCTGGCGGAGCCCCTTCTCACTCTTGAAAAATCTGGACGCCTCCCCGTTAATCAGTATTGCAAAGTTGGCACTTGAGACGCAAGACATAATCCAGTCTGTGAACTTAATGACGAAGCCGACATAGTGGAGGATAAGTCTTAGAAATTTCGAGTCAATACTGTCAAAAGCCTTCTTGAGGTCAAGTTTCATGACCAACGCCTTTTGTTTTTTTTGGGTGATGCTATGAATGCACTCGTGGGCCACTTAAAAGTGTGGGAAACTCATAGGAAATTTCTTATAATTGTTTGGTGCACTTATAATGTTTAGACACACTACACACCGATGTTGATTCTATAGGCACTGTGCATGGGTGTTTCCTATATAGGTACAATAAATACATACATATATATATGCACACTGACAATGCTTGATGTTATTATCGAACATTTCAATGTGCCTAAACTTATGTGGAGCATCACTCCTAGTGAATCCATACATTTATCGGTACACTTGAGAGCATGAGATATTTTAATATGTTAAAGTTAACTCTCTAGTTCTCTTACAATATTGTGGAGCACCATGTGCTAGTGCAACTTGTAAGAGAACTAACCATTGGTGTGAGATGAATGCCAAAGCCACACAGATGGAATTGTTTTCAAATAT
>SNQJ01S0007701.1:0-18318 GCA_010110895.2 Picea sitchensis
TCAACACCATATGCTTAGTTGGGAATGGTCAGTGGTCAGTGGATTTCAGGAAGTCAGGAATGCATGGAAACCTCGTGGGCGCCACTTCAGAACTTGTACTGCTCCTCCCATTCTCGATCTGCTACTTCAGAACTTGTACTGCTTGTACTGCTCCTCCTACCTACCAATAATTCATTTTTACTTGGGAAGTATCAGTCATTGTCTTTTTCTGCGCTTTCCTGGCTTGCCTGAAATAACAAAAAAAAAATACCCATTTTTAGAATGACTTATGAGCACCATACGCCAGGAAGAGTCAATGGATTTCAGGAAGTCAGGATATCATGGAAACCACGTGGGCGCCACTTGTTTATCGCCAACTTCTCCGTCAGTGATGAAAAGAATTCATGGAAACCACGTGGGCGCCTCTTGTTAGTCATGGAAGGGCACATACAATAACGAAGAAGTTGGCAATTCTGCCAATTTTGCCAACTTCTCCGTCTGATGGAAGGGCACATACGCCCGTCTTCTTCGAATAACTTGAGTGCGCTGAATGATAAAGGCCTGGAATATGATAAAGGCGCGAGCGTTATGCACCGGACGAAACCGTTTTGGGTAGGCTACGTAACTTATCTTGAGAGCTGCATAACGTTCACCTTTAATGAAGCCATATATACCTAGGGTTTCTATAAAGTAAATGAAGGTTGTTTTAGATAATATTTATCTTGTGCCCTTTTTTATCCTTCATGGTTAAGGATAGAACTTTAGTGTTTACATGGCATACAAGCATGCAAGATTTTTAAATTTGGTTTTATTGAATTTAGTTTGTTTTATTATTATTAGTATGCACAATTTTGTTTCTTGGTCCTACTCTTTCATTAATATTATTTTTTTTTTTCAAATTTCATCATAAACATACATATACAAAACTAGTATAGATTCATTTAAACCCAAGATCTTTTAAGCATTGAAATGTTTGTATTTCAATGTATTTTTTATCCCTCTTAGTTCTTAATAAATCCAAGGTTAAAAGGAATTTATGGTAATTATTCTAAAGAAAGGGAAAATTTGAAATAAGCGAAATTCTAAGAATCAAACCTCTCATAAGGTCAAGCATGCCAAACATGCCATGGATGGATGGAGAAATGACACTACCACAACAATGTGCTTATCATGCATTGTTTTCATTTTGGATTATGATTAATAGTGTGTATTCATTGCAATATAGTTTTTCAAATTTGGAAACTATCACATTTATAACTTGGAACACCTTTTCCCTGGACATCAATGAGAAAAAGGACCATGAGAAAAAGGACATCAATGAGAAAAAGGACCTTTTCCCTGGACTTTGAAAGATCCTCTCTTATAGTCTTCCTCGCATACCCTAGTCTAATAAAATATTGATTGCATCTTTGAAATTTGTATATTCCTTTGTTTATGCAAAATTAAATTTAAAAAGAATATAGTTGTTTGTTAAAGATTTTGTAAATTTTGAATCATTTCATAGATTTTCAAAATACCTAAATGTCATGGAACTATGCCTTTGGAATTTTGATTCATAAAGGTATGTTGAGCATCCAAATTTCTACCAGATTTACTCTTAGAATTTAGACTAATGAAAGCATATTGGGTATCCAAATTTCTACTTACTCCTTGGAACTTTCCCATAAAAAAGGTTGTTTTGGATAATATTTATCATGTGCTCTCTTTCACACATAAGTGCAGAATCTATGTTTGGTGCATAATTATAATGTTTACATGCCATATAAGTATGGAAGGTTTTTAAAATTGGTTTTTTTCATTTAATTATTATTATTTTTCTGCTCTACATTGTTTTTTTATTTCAAATATATACATAAATTAACATAGATCCATCTTAACTAAAAACTTTGAAAGGTTTGTATTTTAGTGTATTTTTTTTCCTCTTGGTTCTTAATAAATTAAGGTTAACATGGATTTATGATACTTATTCTAGAGACAAGGAAAAATTGAAATACGCTAAATCCTAATATTTTAAGCTCTCATAAGATCGAGCATGTCATGGATGGGTGGAGTAATTATACTATGACAACGAAGTACTTATCGTGGGTTTTTTGCAATTTGGATTATCACTGATAGTGTGTAGTCATTGCAATATAGTTTTTCAAATTTGGAAACTATCACACTTATAGCTTGGAACACCTTTCCACTCTACATCAATGAGAAAAAGAACCATGTTCACTTGGAAAGATCCTCTCTTATAGTCTTCCTCACTTTGCATACCCTATTCTAATAAAATGTTGATTATGTATTTAAAATTTGCTAGTAAAGTTTTGGCATTGGGTTATTGCAAAGAATTTTACACAGTTCTAGATAGATTTTGCATGTTTTCATCATTTATATGAAAATATGAAAGGTCTTTGAGTATCATTTTGCAATAATATGTATTCCATAGCACTATCAACATGCACAACACAGATACACATATTAGTTTATGGAAACAATAATACATTATTAAAAACACTTTGATTTATAATGCTACATAAATCACTCTTACTTGAAATGTGCCACAAAAACCAATACTTGTGCTACATGCACCACATAGAACGTGCTTGACACATAGATGACATGTGTGCCATAGAGACCACACTTACAACATTCACATAAACTACTCATGTGTCGCATAGACATAGACCACACTTATGCCGCTCATGCCACACAGACCATACATGTACCATCACTACAACATAGACCACACATGTTCTACTTGTTCCACCTAGACCATATTTGCACCATGTGTTAGATAGAAGTTAATCATCCCATAGTCACCATAAATGCACTACAAGAGAAACACTAACTAGCAGAGGTTTTTGTAGAAATTTTTAGTGTTACAAGATTGAGCAAAATTATCTAAAAAACCTTCACCAAAACCTCTATTATTAGTAGTGTAGGTTTTAACAAAAGATTTAATAGATGTTCATTGTAACTAAAAATTGAGTGGTCTAAGATTCTAATAGAAGTTAATTTTCAATACACTTATATCACTAAGACATCAATAACCAATAAGCATGGGTGCATATTATATTTGAAGCACTAATGTATATTACATATTTTGAATATCCCAATGCATATTACAAGTTTTTAAAAGTATCAATGATTATTCCATATTTTAAAAGACATGGTGCATATAATACACTTTGAAAATAACAATGTGTATATTTTGTCCACACCATAAAACCTTGTCATGATGAATATCATTGAAAAAAAATGATGTTATTATTATTATGAACACAAATACATTTAATAAATGTATGAGCACAAATGTGTTTCTAATGTATATAGCATCAATTATTATTATTATTTATAAAAATTCAATTAATCATTAGAAAATCAAATATTTTTTATAATAATAATATTTTTTATGTTTTAAGTATTGTGTTGGATATAATCATTTACATTAGTATTAAATTATATTTTGAATTTAAGATTTATGTAAGTATTTTCAATGTTTAAAGTATTTGGAGATAAATCAAATCTATTTATTTTCTATGTTTTTGGGTTACATGAATGTGATCGATTATTAAAAAAAAAATTTGATTTGTGAAAACATAAATTAATATAGATTTATATTAATATCAAATCAATTAAATTAATTTATTATAATTATGGAAGTCTTTATATAAATTATTAATATAATGATTATTTTAATTTAAATTTTAATAATTTATCAAATTATTAAATTTAATTATATAAAGATATTTTTGAAAAAAGTTTTCATTGTATTTTTAAAACTAGGTTTCATTGTTTTTATATTTTCATTGTTTTTATATTTTTATAATTTCTATATTTTTGGGAGCTTGGAAACAAGTACAAAACACCCCTAATTGGAGGGAATTGGAGGGAAATGATTTTAAGAACTTATAATCTTTTTGGGAGTTCAATTTCTTTGGATTCCATAGGCACATTTTTATGCAAGGTGATATAAGAGTTTGTACATGAATCCACATTCCCTTTATTTGTTAAGATGGTAATAGTTGTTGGTTTGTTAAAAGTGGATTTTTTTTGGGTTGCTTTCACGGTTAAGATGGTAATATTTGCTAGTTTGTTAAAAGTGGATTTTTTTTTGGTTTCTTTCACTACTATTTTTTGTTGGTTTCCTTGGAAGTTAATTTTTGGCATTTCCATTTTGTATTGAGATATATTTTTACAATTCAATATAACGGAGATGCATAATTCTTTATGTACTTCTGAATTTATACTGTTACTCCCATGAAAAGTCTTAAGTGGTCATTTTGCACAAATTGTTTCCAAACACAACCACATAGTTACAAACATAAGAAAACTCTTCCTACCAACCAATAATTCATTTTTTTGGTCTTTCTCTACGCTTTACTGGCCAACCTAAAATAACAAAAAACTACGCCATTTTTAGAATGGCTTATGAGCACCATACACTTAGTCAGGAATGGTCAGTGGATTTGAGGAATTCAAGAATTCATGGAAATCACGTGGGTGCCACTTGATTTTTGTGCAATTTTTCCAACTTCTCTATCAGTGATGGAAGGGAACATTGAGTGCGATGAATGCTTGCCAAATATATAAGGTCATTGAATTCTTTCCAAATATATAAGGCCTAGAATATGCGAACTTGTTATGCACATGACGAAACCGAGCGTTATGCACAGGACACGACTCAAAGAACGCAAACAATAAGAAAATCACTCAACAATCCTTAAAGATGAGCAACAAGAAACAAGTATTCAAGCTAGGTTGTGGTAAGTGAAAGAATCTCAATCATTCAAAGAAGAAAGGTGTTTTAAAGAATATTGAACAAAAATTCAAGAGCAAACAAACCTTTGCAGACTCTTCCAATCAATCATATAATTGAGAACATCACAAGACAAAGACCAAACCAGTGAAAAGTAAGGTGAGCCAATCTCACAATGTAGAAGATGGTTGCAAGCTAAACAAACATAAAAATGAGTGATATATATCAAATCCTCAACCCAAACAAAGTCAAAGACAATCATGAGTCTCTGGGAAAAAATCCCCTCAAGATCATATTGAGAAAGAGTAAGCAAAAGGAGGCAAAAAGGCCAAAACAGGGAAATGGGGCCCCTATTATCAAGGAGACAGAGCGCTAGTTAGAGGAATGGTTCCTTGTAGGAGGCTCTAGGGGAGTGCCAGTCAGATAATGGCGCCATCTAGAATGCCTCTAGGAAGCACAAGTGAGGTAAGTGGCACCCTGGTGTGAACTGCAGGGGAGTGCCACCCTTCTGAAAAGTTCAAAAAGTTGCTCAAAAAGGATAAAAACTCATAAAAATAAATCAATGACTCTGTGATCTCTTCAATGAAGAAGAAAGAAGGGGAAGTAGATCAGAATCAGGCACCAAACAAGATCTAATGATAGGAAAATTCTTTAGACGATCCAAGGAAAGACTAGTCAAAGTCCCTCCCCAGTAGAGTCGCCAATTTATGTTACGAAATATTTCCCTTGCGGACAGGTGAAATATCCCTTGGATTACAGACCCCTATTCCAAGACATAAACATTACAATTGGACACTAAAATCCCTTTGAATTCAGTTTAACCAATCAAAAAGAGAGAGGGAGAAAGGGTGTGATGCACCTTGTTTAAAAGTTTGTCCTCGTTGCTTCCAATCCGAGCTTGATCTCCAAACTCCCTGGCGCAACTTGATACCAACAATAGGCAACAAAGAGAAACCAATACCTCCTACTCTAGTTGATTATATCAAACAAATTCATCTATGAAAATTGAAGGAACAATAGACAAGAGAATGAGAACAGTACACAAGCTTGAAGGAAATAGGCCAAGTGTTGGTTTATCTATGAGTTTATATCTTCAACACGCTTGAACCAAGGTTCATATCTACTGGGGTCCAAAAAAACCTCTAAAACTACCGGCCCTCCTGGTAAACCAAAAGGCAACACAACACACAAGGTGCACTGCGTAGTCTCACCCGAGATAGTCTTAATGGGTGACTGCAATACTCAAGTGTTTGTAGTCCAGAATTGAGTGGAGATCTGAGAAGTGTACACTGATAGTTCCATCAATATTATTGAAGAAGTATACTGTCATTCACAATTATGCATGGAATATAATCAACTTCGTTCATTCAACATACTAATATCTACTTAGAAATAGTAAGGAACGCATGAATTCAATCACATAACACAAGTTTTATCGTGGTTCACCCCCTCCTGGGCTACGTCCATAAAGATATGGCTCTTAAGCTCTTCTATTATAGCGGTTCCAAAACTACAGCGCCGCGCGCTTTACAACTCCTCTAAGTTGGGTCAATATCTATTACGAGGCAGACTATATCACACTAGGCTCATCAGCCTGTGATATAACCCTTGATATCTACCCTCCTTAATCCTCTCCAGCTCAACAAATTACAAAATCAGGTCGTATAGAAAAATATTACAACTAGTTATCAAAACAAGACTCCTCCTCAAGCCCCTCTACACCCACCTCTCTAGATATCTCTCTCCTATGAGACCTAGGTATCTATATTTATACATTTCTAGCTCACGAGACATTACAGTGTACTGAAAAAAACAAAACCCTAACGTCATTAGGTAGTCCATGCATGCGTGCGTGCTGCTCTTCTTTCTAGCTGTCACTTTCCTCGTGCATGACTTCCTTCCCAAAATAGCCTTTCTTTCCACTTTGGCCTGCTTCTAACAGGCCCCCAACACTGACATGTGGCTTGTCCTGAGCCACCTATTCTTTGTGTGCTTCGTCGATCTCCCTCGTGATCACTTGGAAATTATCCCTAAGCTCTGTTGCTTGAGTTTGAGCCTGCGCGGTCTTCTCCTTGAGTGCGTTCAATGTCTATACTGCAATCTCATCGCTGATCAAACTTGCACACTCTACCTGGGTCTATGCCATATATGTTTTGGATTCCTTTACCTGTTCAATGACCTTTGTTTCTCACTCCTAGAGTGGTTCCATTTGAGTCTGGCGCTCCTTTTTCTACGTCTGCGCGGTTATGAGTTCTGCCTACAGTTTCTTCATGTCTTGCGCCCCTTTGACGTGCTCCATGATTGACATTGTCTTCTTCTTCTTCTTTAGGTCTTGGATAAATGTGATTATCCTTTATCCTTTCTGGTCCCACTTCTAGACCTGTTGATCCTATTCCAGCTTCGTCCAGAGCTATGTTGCTTTCTCGAACAAGTCTTCTGTTGTGTGGACCTGTCGTTCCATATCCCGTATCTGCTCTGTTGCCTCCTGCTTCCTTTGCTCCCTTACCTCCGGTGGAGTGGTAGGTGTGATATGATCTTGAAGATTCTCAATTTCTTGCTGATATTGATCGATTGTCTGTACAATATGATCAATATTTTATGTCGTTGTGAGTTCATCCGTCTGCGCGGTCTTCAGAATCTTCTCGTATGATACGACTAATTTCTTTTCTAGTCCCTTCATGCATTCCCTCTCCTCTTTGGTATCGATCTTGGCTTGCTCGAATATCAATTCCATCTCATCCCATTTATTCTTTACCTGCTGCAGTTCAATTGTGTCTGTGCGTGCACGAGACTATACCTCCTGTGTACTGATGACCTGTAGTTTATATAGGGCCTTGGTTGGTATCCGCGACAATACCAACTGCAATTGAGTTAAATCCTTTAGGGGTATCTTCCCCACGATATCATCCATGCACAACATGCTAGGTGTAACGTGAAATGTTGCACTCGGTTGTGGTATTGTATGGACTATATCTTTCTCACTTGCTTCAGGTTCCCCTCCTGTCTATGATGTTGACAGGCCTGTTTCTATGCTACTGTCGAATGCCGACATTTCCCCGATCTGCTTGAGGAGTTGTCACATATATGCCATTTATTCTTCAATTTTGTCGCTTTGGCGCCCAACATTCTCAAAATCCTCGAATGTGCGATCCTGGACCATTTAGGCTACCATTTCTACATCATCCTCCGTGATCGTGTATTCTAGAGGTGTTGTATGCGCCTTCATATTCTTGCATGCAGCTGGCCGCTTAATCGGGCTTGGATATTTTGGAGTAGGACCTTGTGTAGTCCCCTGCGTTGCCTCGGCCTGCTTCTGTTGTACTTGGGGTGCCTATGTATTATTATTCTTCTTCCCCGTTTGGACTCCTGTCTTGGATGCCCCCCCTTTCTTCTGCTTTGGTTTTGTCTGGCCTGTCCTTGGTTTCTTGGGAACTATGACTTCCTGGGGCTGTGTTTATTCCTGCCCTACCTCCTCAGCATGTGGATGTTCCTATCCTTCCTCCTCCTCCTCTACCCCTGCAGGTATGTCTCGAGTGAGGATTGAAATCCTCCATTCATCTTCCTAATCCTTGATGACCATTTCTATGTCCCCCTCCGTGATGCAATAGCGCAATTGTAGCCATTGTTTGTTGGGGTCCTTCCTCGCCTGGATCCACATTGCATGTCTAGTGGCCTTGAAGTTGGCTATGCCCTGATAGTTTGCAACCGCTTGCAGTTTTATCCTCCAAATGTTGGCAATGGTGTCTTGTAGGTCGCGAAGATATCCTTCAAATATAGCTGCATTCATTCTTCTATTCTTGGCATCCAAAGTGGCTCCAAGAGATAAGTATCTCACTACATGATTAGGTTTGGGTTTGGTGGCGAAAAATGCATAGTTAGGTTCCTTCCATCCCATAATTTCTATCAGTATGATCAACCATGAATCTTGAAATTATGTCCCCAGATCCTGGTCATCCTTGCAGTCATCTAGAAACAAATTCAACAAATAAGGGTCCCAACTGATCGTGGTTCCCTCGACACACTGTGTTGTAGCTGCGACAACCCCGACTGGGACTTCCTCCTTGCGACATTTTCTGAGCATCTTGCAGGCTATAATATTTGTGGCCATCCTTGTCGCGATGTCACTAATCCTCTTGATAATGATTCTGTGCATCCCCCTTTCAGTGCCATATTTATTTTTCATCTCTTTAGCGAGTGATTTCTCCTTTTTTTTGTCCTCAAGAAATTGTGTGGGGTCCATGCCCCGTGATGGAAGCCCTGTGATGTACACTATGAGCTCTACGTCTATTGAGATGAGCTTGTCCAACCACAAATCTCTGCCATGTTTTACCGCCATCAACTTCTTGACGCAACTATTTTCATATTGGCCTCTGCCAAAGTGTGGTAGGTCCAACAAGCCTAAAATCCCAATTTTTGCCAATCCTGCTGCCCACTGGACTGGTTGATGAATCGGTTCCCCAAAGGGATCTACACCCATAGTTTGTAGGTAGACTTGCTTCACGAACTCTGGGAACTTGTCCATGTCTATTGGATCATGGTATGAGTACCTTAATTTTTTGACCTACCCTAAAAAATATGCTTTCACCCGTACCCCTTCTGGTATGCGTGGAAAAACAATTGCTGCGACGGGTCGTTTATGTGGTGACCTAGGTACCTACTTCTTGTCCTTTCACGGTGGTGGTTGAATCGAGGTTCCGACCTCCATTGGTCGTTCTTCGAAATATTGTTTCGGTCAGCTAGTGACATCTTCCACTGCTCCCTCATGTGGGTGTTCTGACACGGTTGTCTGTGACTCCTTTGACTCGACTGCTTCTTCCTGATTTGGAACTGTCCCATTGACTCTTAGGGATTCTATAGGGTTTTCTGGTTGCACTTGACTACCTGTGTCCTCATTCTATTGGCCCTACCCCTCTTCTATCCTATCGATGTCCATGCCCACATGTGTTGTCTATTGGGTTTCTTCTACCATGAGTATCAGGCTTCCTGGTGTCATATCCGGTGATGGGATTTCATCCACATTGATGACTCCTGGTAGTGGCAATGGTTGTTGTTCGCTTCCCTGCGATTGGATTTATGCTTTGGTCCTAATTCTAGGTTCTCTGGCAGTATGGCTCAGTTCTAATTGTTTTGGTGGTGCCATGGTGGTAAAATTTGATCATCCGCTACAATTAGTGGCCTCTGCACCCTCTGTAAACTTCGCTCTGTGCTTCATATGCTCTATCGTTCTTTGCCTCTTCCAATTTTGCAATAATATTTTTTCTCCTGCGTCCTTGCTTTGTATGAGTGTCGAGTGAAGCTTGTCGAAGATGTTACCTCTACTATGGATTCAATGAACCTCCAGTTCCTTCGAACTTTCCATTACTCCCCCTCATCGTCTCCAGTTGGCACGATTAATGTGGCATCCCGTCATTCATTTTCGACATTCAATTCCACTAGCCTTGTTTTTGCTTTGGAATAACCGTTGGCCTTGCCTTCCTCGGGCTCTTATTCCTGAGTGTGCATTTTTCTTGTCATTTCGGTGCATTGCACCTCTGTTGGTACCGTTTGATCTCCTGCTTCTTTTGTATTTTTTTTTTTACTACGCGGTGACTTTCAAGTTGTGGGTGGTAGACTGTCCTTGTATAGCTTCAGTCGAATCCCATTGATCATCCCTTTGAGTTTTTCACCTCCTAAGTCCTTTAACTATACAGATCCCCCATCTGTGATAGTTTTTACTTCGTACGGTCCTAACCAGTGCATTCTGATTTTTCCTAGATGCTGAATGGATTTGCTATCATACATCAACACTAAGTCTCATTCCTTGAAATTTTTCTTCTTGATGTGTCTGTCATTCCAATATTTGTCCCTTGTTTTCTGAACCCGTTGATGGAAACCTTCCAGGATCCTATCTTCCTCCATGATCATTAATTGATCCAACCTATCTTTTATTGTGCCTCGTTCTATCATGTGTGTAATCGTTGCTATGCGTAGACTGGGTACCAAAAATTCTAATGGTACCATTGCTTATTGTTTGTATACCGATCTGAATGTTGTGTGTCCTGTCAAATTTTTTCATGTGGTCCTGTATGCCCATAATACTGCTGGTATTTTGAGGTCTCAATCATCCCTGTTGACATTACAGATCTTCGTCAATGCGTTTTCCAGGATTTTGTTAAATGCTTCTACTGTTCCGTTTTCTTGTGGATGATATGGTGTACTCTTTTGATGATGGACTTCAAATTCCTCAGTCATAGGCTTAATAGTGTTGTTAATGAAGTGAGATCCTTGGTCGCTCATCAAAATTCCCGGGCAACCGAATCTAGTGATTACTTGTTCAAATAGAAAGTCTGTTGTTGTTTCTGCACTACAATCTTTGACTGGTGCTGCTTTCTCCCATCTTGTTAGGTATTCTGTCATGGTGATAATGTACCTTGCTCCTGTCCTCTTTTTTGGTGGGTTAATTGGTCCCACAAAGTCTATTGCCCATTTTTAGAATACCTACAATGTTACTTGTGGTCGCAATAGCATCCCATCCCTTCTATTGGGTTTACCAACCCTATAACGGATGTCGCATCCCTTATAGTATTATTTTGAGTCTCTATGAATGGTCGGCCACCATAGTCCTGCACGCAATACCTTCTACACAGTATCTCTTCCTGCGTAATGTCCTCACGCTATTCCCTCATGGGATTCTTCTAAACTTCTTGGTCTTTCATGTTCTAGCACATATCTTCTCAAGATGATATCTACGCCCATTTTGTATAATTGTCCTATAATCAGCTGATAGTCAGAATCCTAGACTACCACGTTTTTCTTCTGCACGATGTTATATTCCTGTGGCATAGTACCTGTACTCAAGTACTGGATGATGTCTGCAAAGTATTTATCGATGATCTGAACTGAAAATAGTTGTGCGTCCGAAAAGTTGTCCTCTAAATTTGTAGGTTCTTCCCCAGTCGTGCCCTTGATAGGTGGTTAGGTCCCGCATTCAACTTCCCTGGCTTGACTATTAATTCAAAATAAAATTCTTGAAACAATAGTAACCATCGACATATTCCCCCCCCAACACTGGCTTGTTGACTAGGTACTTAAGGGTTGAATGATCTGTGAACATCTTAAAATGTTTTCCCAGTAAGTAGTGTCTGAACTTCTGTAGTGTGTAGACCATAGCTAGGCCTTCCGTCTTTGTAGTGTTATAGTTTTGCTCTGATTCTGATAGTTTTATTCTTGCGAATGCTATAGGATGATCCAAATATCCTGCTCATGGCTGCGCCAAAATAGCTTCAAGTGTTATGGATGATACATCTACATGTACATGGAATGTCTTCTCCCAATATGGAAATAATAGTATTGGCGCAACGACCATTTTTTCTTTTAGTGTATCCAGACCATGTTGATAGTCTTCATTCCACTGAAACTTTGTATCTTTCCTTAACAGTTTCTCCATTGGTGCGGTGATCTGTGTGTACCCTTTGATAAATTTTCTGTAGTACCTTGTGTGTCCCAATGTCACTCTTAGTTGACGGGTTGTTTTTGGTGGTGGCAAGTTAACAATTACTGCAATCTTTGCAAGATCTACTAGTATTCCTTCCTTGCATACTATATGGTCCAATAGTATCCCAAATGGTGTTCTGAAGATACACTTCTTGATGTTTAATGATATCTGGCACTACCTGCACCTTTCTAGCATTAGCCACAAGAACTCTAGATGGTCTTTCAACAGACTATAGATTGTCCAATCATCCAAGTATACTTCTAGAAACTGGTGGATAAATTCCTTAAATGCAACTATGACTACTCTGGAAAATATTGTTGGTGCATTCTTTAGTCCAAACGGCATGACTCTGTACTGGTAGGATCCCCATTTTGTAGCAAACGTGGTCTTGTATTTCTTTTCCTGTGTTATCTTGATCTGGTGGTAGCCTGAGAATCCATCAGTGAATGAGTAGGCTTCATGTCTTCATACATTCTCCAACACTTCATCCATGAAAGGTGTATGGAACAGGTCATGTAGGCATGCATCGTTCAATTTCCTCAAGTCGATGCATATTCTTATCCCGACTTATTTTTTTCTCTCGAACTACCATCAGGCTTATCCATTCTGATTCTTCCACAGATTCTATGATTTCATCTTCGAGCATTCTATTGATATCAACTTTAACTTTCTGATTATATATCAAGTTTAGTCTATATGCTCGTTGTCTGATCGGTCTTGCTTCAAATATGAGTGGTATCTTCATTTCTCCTAGCTCTCTCGCTATGCCTTTCATTTCTGTAAACGTAGTGGGGAACAAATTGTTGTACTTGCGCAGTAACTTTGTTATGCTTTCTACTATTTTCTCATCCCAGTAGTCTCCAATGCTGGCCATTTTGGGGTTTTTAACTGTCCCAATGTTGACTTTCTTCACCTTGATCGGTGCAGCGATTACTTCTGATTCTAGAGGTGGACCTTCCACTTCTCTTTCGCCTTCTGCTTCCTTGATCTGAATATCACACGAATCATCTTCATCGGGTGCTTCTTACTGCACATGGTAGCATGAAAACAGTTCTTTCACTATCTATCTATTCCGCTATTGTTATTATGTTATGATTTCGACTTATGGTTCCGTAATGAATATCACCCCTCTTATCTGTTTAAGTGTTGCATCTATGTTGGGGTTCTCATGCTCGAATGAGAAAGCGACAGTAAAATTCTGTTGTAATATCGTCCAGCTCACAGTTCCTCTACGTAGTTCTTGGTCTGTATACCAGTTTGTTGGTATGCCTTCTAAGGTATGTACGAAATGATGAGGTCACTCCTTTGGAGGTGTCATTTTCCACAGCACTCTGGACTTCTCCAAGTGTTCTGATGGTTCCCCTTGTTCATCGTACTTCTGCTGTTGGTTGCTTCTCTGTTCTGTGCCAAACCTTTTGCGTAGTAACCACTTACATTGGTACCAATCCTTGATTGTTTCTTTGTGTGCACCCCACCATCTTGTAGGTGTGGCCTTCAGTTCTATATCGAGTACTATGAGTCTCTAATTTTCTAACACTTCATCCTCGTACTATGCCAAGAATACTTCTAGATCATTTACTCCATGGAAACTGGGTGGTTCCTTTATCTCTGTACCTACCCATCTTACTGCATGGTCTATTATTATGCATCTTCTTATGGATACTTCATGTAGCCTTTGTTGTCAGTTTTCTAAACCTGTATCTGAGTCTGTCGCACATGAATTAATGCTCCACCAACTGAGGATCCCATATGCAATTGGGTTTACATAATCCTCATCACGCGCAGTTGTTCTGTACAACTGGCTGATTTCCTCCAAGTCCAAGAAAGTAGGCTCTACAAATCTCTCCCCTTCCGATGGTTCTAATTGCGCAATGACCCGGTATTCTCTTGAATCAAATGCCATTTTTCGTGTCTTTAAATTGATTATGGCCTGGTTATCAAATTCCCAATCCAAGCCAAGCAATGTTGGATATGGTGTTGTGCCATTCACTATTTCAATCAATTTGAAGTATGCTTTAGTGCGCACTCCATACAGGTCTATTGTCACTCCTTTTAGTCTGCCAATTGGTATAACTTTGTGTTGGTTTGTTAGTTTCAACTGAACACGTGAATATCCTAATGTGGGCTCTCCCATACATTTCCATGTCTTCTTGGGTAATACATTGACTTAAGATCCTAGATCCAATATGATATCTCCCATGTTGAAATCTCCGATGTTGGCATTTATCCTGAAATCCCTACTTGTTCTTCTCCTTGTATGTAGGTTATTGACGGTTTTTTGTTCTAGTTTTCCTTTTGTCTCTATACTACATCTTTCTAATATATTTTGAAATACTTTGACAGAGGATGGATCATTCAATAGTTTTACACATGATTTCAAAAATCCTTTGATTGTACTTACTTTTCCCAGGGGTTGCATTTCCTTAGTATGATCCAACAATGGAGGCATCTCGTACTCTGGATCTTCCTTGCTTTGTTGCACAACTGAAGTCAACGTGGTGTCTTGATTCAATAATTCTTGTCTGGCTTGCTTAAATATTTCCTTCTCGTTTTGCACGTCGAACTGTCTCCTTGGTTCGACATTGTTCGTCACCCACTGGTGTTGTACTGGCTCTTGTCAGACTGCGTTGTTTCCCGTTTTAGCGCCTCCATGCATAACTATGTTGATGTTTCGTCCTTCATCCCTCGATTCCACTGAAATCCATTGAGCGTTCTGGTTGTTCTGATTTCTCTTTTCCTGGATCTTCCATAGTAACGCAAGACATTCTTCTGTGTCATGATCCGATGAGCAACAATACATACAAGTTTCTAGTGGAAGTGAACATTCTCTTGCATAATGTCCCAGTTGTTGACAGTTGTGACATACCACTGACCCTCTACCTCTTCCAAAACCTCCTCTTGCTCATCATCCACCTCTTTAGGTAGCTCGATCTCCTCTCGGTGTGTTATACGAAGGCGTCTGGTTTTACTGCACGGTATTGTACTGAGGTTTCACTGTTGTGTATTGTGGCTGCACAAAATTATATGGTTGTTGTGTAGTATTATACTACTGTTGCGCAGTGTTGTATGGGGCTGGAACTTGGTTAAATTATGGTGTGGCTTGCCTGTCATCATTTCGTCCTACACCCTCTATGCATTTGATGTCCTCTCTTGCATCAAATCCATAGTTCTACAATCTTTGTCATCATGGCCCACTGACTTACAAAAGTTGCAATATGAACTCTTTGGGACTTTCTGGTATTTCTGCATCATTGGGAAGTGATATGGATCATGGCCTAGTTTCTTATAGATTTCACACCATATTCCTCCCATTGGTAACAGATTTGGCATTCCTCCTACCATGTACTGCGCGAATTTTGGACATTCGTTTTTGTGGTGTCCTTTCGTCCTGCATGTGGTACACCAAACAACTTCTCTATTGTCCTTAATTTTGTTCTGGTTTAGCTGGAACGTTAAGTTATCCAAATCCTCCTTCAGCTCTTCGATGGCTAGATCCATCTGCTAATATTGGTTTTCTTCCAGTTGTAGGGCTGCCTGCAAAGCCTCTGCCTGTGTCTGAAAATTCTGTTGTCGCAATGGATACTTTAAGTGTGGTAGCAATGAATTGACGAATAGGTGCCTGTGATGCATATCGGTCATGAGATATTTCAACTTTCCTTTCAATCACTTGAATCTCTGTTCAATCTCCCATACATATTCTCTTGGTTTCTGTCTAATTTCTATCATCTCGTTCATGTACTGATCCTCTAAACTTGGCTTCTGAAACTCATTTATCAACAATTTCTTGATGTCTGCAATCGTTCTAGTTGTCCCTGGTGGATTGTTTGTAGCTAAACTCATGTACCAATCAAGTGCGCGATACCTTAGTGTAATTGCTAGCTATGAAAGTTTAGTATCTTCGTCTGTGATATGTTTTTCTTCCCAAATATTTTCATAGATAAACACATGTTTTTCTGGGTCTTTCGACGCTTCTCCTTTGAATTCTGGTAACCTGATGGTGGGATCTTGTCCTGCCATCCTGAATGCTGAACTACTACCTCCATGCAGTGTAGATACTTGACTAGTGATTTTTGAATTGGCTCCTCCAGTTGTTGTTCCTTATGTAGATGTACTTCCTACTGTCTTTCTTCTCCCTAAATTCAGTTGTCTAAACAATGGTGTTCTTTTTGGTGTATTAGTCGCACATTGGTTGATGGGTTCAACACTAAAATTAATATGGATAGGATTGTTGCCTTCTCTCCCCTCTCTTGGACCTCTTGTCTTCCTCTCATATGTTGCACACATGATTTCCTCAATCTTCTCCACAGCCCAGAGATCCTCTACCTCTTCTTCATCACTCGCCAAGCCTTCCCTCACGGATACAACTCTCTTCTTTGTATTCACCTTGTATTGGTAGGGTACTCCACTGCGCATCTTTCTAGTTATCGCCATGATCCGCTTGATCTGGTCGTCATCCATCATGATTGGGTCCAAGGTTTCCTCTTTATTTCCTTTATCCACTCCTCCTTCCATTTCTCCTCTTTCTGTCAGTGCTTCCCCCCTTCCCCCATGCACACAGGGAATTTTTGTTTTCTGACCCCATTGTTATTACGCCTTTGTTATATATCAATATCTTAATATAAGTATACATTGATCTAATATACCTTCCTCAAGGCCCACACAGAAACTCTTTCTTTGTCGTACTGTATGACTTCATTGTATCTACTGCAAATTCTGTTATAAATCCTGCTACAATAATGTCGAGCCGAAAATCTACTATGCGGGTGAATTTGTTTTTCACCTGCTGTAACTACTCAATATGAACTGAGTTCCATTGTAACAGTCAGATCCAGTTTGTTGTGTGGTTATCCTTCAACCTCAATATCCACTCCTGCAATAAGTGTGGAAAATCACATAAAAAGACTTCATGTAGATCAGTAAACACATACTTCTCAAGGTATTTGTGCGATGTTACTCTAGGCTTTTTGTTATCTTTCTTCACAAACTCCAACTCCTTTGTCTTCAACCAGCTTTTGATATCTTCTTTTGTGGGATTCCAAGGTCTCAAAATCCCCTTCTAGTGACACATTCTTTTCACCTTCTCATCATTTGATTCAATATTCCCTTGACCCGCCTTCCACAGATCTTAAAAATTTTCAATAGATCTCATCTACTCAATCCTATATTGTTCTAACCAACGACAACATAACCATTTTTTGGTTTATCTTTGAGTTTATAACTTCAACACGCTTGACCCAAGGTTCATGTCTACTGGGTTCCAACAAAGCCTATAAAACTATCGGCCCTCCCGGTAAACTAGAAGGAAATGCATCACACAGAGTGCACTGCGTAGTCTCACCCGAGATAGTCTTAATGGGTGACTGCAATACTCAGGTGTTTCCAGTCTAGGATTGAGTGGAGATATGAGAAGTGTATGCTGATAGTTCTATCAATATTATTGAAGCAATATACTATCATTCACGATTATGCATGGAATATAATCAACTTCATTCATTCAACATACTAATATCTACTTAGAAACAATAAGGAACATATGCATTCAATCACATAACATAGGTTTTACCGTGGTTCACCCCCTCTTGGGATATGTCCACAAATATCTGTCTCTTAAGCTCTTCTATTATAGCGGTTCCAAAACTATAGTGTCGCGCTCTTTACAACTCCTCTTAGTTGGGTCGAGAAATATTACAAGGCAGACTAGATCACACCAGGCTCCTCAGCCTATGATATAACCCTCGAGATCTACCCTCCTTACTCCTCTGCAGCTCAACAACTTACAAAAATAGGTCATATAGCAAAATATTACAACTAGCTATCAAAACAAGACTCCTCCTCAAGCCCCTCTACATCTGCCTCTCTAGTTCTCTCTTTCCTATGAGACAATCCTTCTTCCTTGGTTGAGAAGAATGGGGCAGATAGCCCAGTGTTGATATTCTATATTGAGGGCATAAATTCTTTCAGACCTCACAGATGTGAGTGAAAGATTGGCCCAAATGATTATTGTTGATACTCTATACTGAGGGAAGACACTCTTTCAGATCTCACAGACGTGAGTGAAATATTGGCCCAGATGATTCAGTTTTTATCATAACATTGTTTCTATGCAGATGAAGACTACTGT
>SNQJ01S0007701.1:34067-64459 GCA_010110895.2 Picea sitchensis
TAAATTATTAAATAATTTAATCATACGAACTTAATAGTAATTATAATAAAACAAATATATGAAATTAATTTTAATTAAACTAAAATATTATTTAAAGTGATAGTTTTTAATTATTTATTATTATTTTAGGTAATAAAAAAATCAATAACTATAAAAAGAAATTAAGAGTTTTTTTTTAAACTTGCCCGTTGAGTAATGTAAATTTGGTGCTTCTAATTTTTATGGAACGATCAATTTCACCAATATATGGCTTTCCACATTAACCAGAAATCATGTACATGCATTTTCAATGTGTTGGATCAATGTGATATGTTACATATTTTAAGGATTTCCTATCAATTTCACCAATATATGGCTTTTCACATTAACAAGAAATCATGTACATGCATTTTCAATGTGTTGGATAAATGGGATATGTTACATATTTTAAGGATTTCCTTATCTTATTTATGGGCTTAAAGATAATTTAACATTTTTCTTCCTAAGAACTTTCACAATATTATTTAGTAGTTTCTTGGACGTAAGTTAAGAACACTTTGGAGATATTTTGGGTTTGATCCTTTATTGTAGTGTTGTTTATATGCATTTTTTTAGGTCTTCATAGCTTGACATTGTTTGTAATCATTATCCTTAAAAAATTTGAGAAGATGGAGCTTCTTCTTTTCTAAATTTTTGTCATCTGAGATTTTAAGGGCCATTGTTGCTAAAGTGTTGAGAATCCCTAATTTTGGTGCTAGATGGTGATGAGAGTTGGAATGAAGGTATAATTTGTTTAGTGTGAGTCTTCTTCCCAAATACCCTTTGTGCCAACGATCCATTTTGTTTTTTCATTGTCGAGACATCAAGGAAGGGTAGGCTTCCATTTTCTTCAATTTTCATAATGAACTTAATGCGTTGTTATTGATTATTCAGATACTTCAAAAAATTATCCAAATTATCATGCCCATGGGGCCAAATATCTCACTCGTAACTTTTGTTGAAGAGGAAATGAACTAAGGTTTGTTTTCTCAAGATGTTCCATGAATTAATTGGCCACAATGGGGGAGAGTGGAGACCCCATTGTCACTCCAGATGTTTGCTCATATATCTCATGTTGGAATCTAAACAATGTAGAGTTTAAACATATCTCAAATAATATAGCAGTGCCTTGGTCTAATATCTTACTGATAACCTAAACAAATTCATCAATTAAAATCTTAGTAAAAAGTGAACCACATCAAAGCTCACTAGAAGATCATCAGTTTTATCTTTAATGTCCTTAATTATGTTAAAAAAAGGGTATAGTTTTTAATAAAGGAGTTGGTTTACCTACAAAAGGTTTGAGA
Source organism: Picea sitchensis (assembly GCA_010110895.2). Taxonomy (NCBI): domain Eukaryota; kingdom Viridiplantae; phylum Streptophyta; class Pinopsida; order Pinales; family Pinaceae; genus Picea; species Picea sitchensis. The sequence continues at coordinate 35,393 of SNQJ01S0007701.1, forward strand.
TTACACACTAAGTGATCTTCAAATTTATGTGTAGGTCCACTAATTGTATTGATTATTGGCCTAGGAGGAACACCACCTTTGTCAATTTTGGGAAAGCCATAAATCCTGGGAATCCAAAGACACTTAATGACCAACTTATTATTTTTATCATCATCCAAATTAGATTTATTAATAGCTTTGGATACCTCCCTTTCATCATCTAAATTATATTTATTAATAGCTTTGGATACATCCCTTGAAATTTTGATGAGGGGGTTTAACCAATTTTCTATAATTCCCATCGTTGTTGAGATGTTCAATCATATTCAATAAATAATATTTCTTATTTATAATAACCACCACCCCATTTTTATCAACTTTATTAGTCCATGTCTCTAGCCAGGGACTATAGCAACCGGCTCACGGTTAACCATCATTGGCCACCTATTAGTGGGTGCGTTCTTGTTGAGACCTTTTCGTGCTTCCATTTATCCCCCCCACATTCTATTTTCCCCACTTCTTTACTCCTTTTCTTTTCCCCCTTCTATACCTTCCCCTTTTCCCATTTTATTGTATCCCTTATTTTTTCCCTTTCTAGGTTACTATAATTAGTCATATTTCAATTCGCAGGTTCGTGGGTTGTCACATTTTCATTTCCATTCACTTACTCATGCACAAGTTTGTTTCAACACTTAGACTTTTTCTTCAAATTCACGGGTATGCAGGCTCATACATTTGCTCTCCTTTTTTTGTAACCCTCACTTTGAACTTCAACTTCCATGATCTACGTTTCAACCATCACTTAATCTTTAGCTTCATCACAGGTCAAAGATTTCAAAGTATCCCTTTCCTCATGCATATGAGTCATCGGCGTTCGAGAGTGTTGTGATGCAAACTCCTCCCATCTCCCGAAGTGCCCGATCTCCGAACTAAAGGGGCTAGCACCACATGTCCTCGACATATCAATGACTGGGAAAGAATCCGAAGGATCCCTCGATCTACGGTCCTAGGTTCTTCACGAATCCAACCTTTGAGGTTTCGGATCACGGTTTAGTTGGTCAGATAGGTTATAGTTGGTCAAATAGGTTCACCTAACCACCTGGGGAACCGCTTAACGCCAATCAGCCTTACAGGTAACCGTAACTCTTTGTTGTCTTCAGTCAGTTTATGACTATGAGGTTCGACGATACTCTGAAATCAAAAGGAACTTAGCCCTCTTAGGCTTAGCCCAAGGTTCCTAGGTATTGGTCATATGGGTCCTCCTGAACAGATCTCGTATGCTCATCTTCCAAACAAAGAGATTTCCCTTTTCAAGGCTTGAACCTCACTATCCTTCTTGTGCTTTATCATGAAATGGTTAAGGACTTGGGCCTGAAATATCGGTCGCACGACAAGGAGTCTGAAAGAGGTATCCTCTTCATATAGATAGGTTCAGGTCGACATGATATCTCCTATCTCGACCGTCTCACAAGCTTATGTCCCAGGAAGCCTCAGGAGCTAAGCTGGGCATACAGACTATCGGTCAGAAGTGTAAGTTCACAAAGAGATGAAGGCATACACATATCATAACCATTCCACACATAAACCATTTATAAATACACATATTTATAAATCCATGCATTCATCCATTATTCCAGTTCAATACATAAAATAGGGAAAATACTTATCAGAACAAGATAACGTTAAACGACTATTGAAAAGGGTGCATGTTTCCTCCCAACCATAGGCTCAGTCACTCCTAATGGATTTACCACTAGCCACCCCCGAGCTAGACCACGATGCTCTGAGATATAATCCTTTCTTCTGGCTCAACGATAGTAGGGGCGAAGGTTAGTCTCCTCCTGCCGTAGAATCTTGGCAACGATTTACACAATACCAAGCAAGGAGGACTGACCTTGTTTATCAGCTTGTATCATAACCCAACTATATGTTTCCCTTCCCGCAAGATCTTGGCAACGGTTTACACAATACCAAGCAAGGAGGACCAGCTTCGTTTATCAGCGTGTATCATAACCCGGCTAGTCGTTTCCCTGCGACCAAACCACTCATTTCTCAATTCTTCCTTGAACCCAAGACATCTCCAAAGTGTTCTTACCTTACATCCAAGGAACCACTAATAAGATTGTAAAAGTTCTTAGGAAAAAGAATGTCGAGTTTGCCTTTAAATCCATAACTAAGATAAGGAAATCCTTAAAATATGTAAAAAATCCCATTGATCTAACACATTGAAAATGTGTTTACATGATTTCTGATTAATATGGAAATCCATATACTGGTGAAATTGATCGTTCCATAAAAATTAGATGGAAAGAACACATTCTTGGCATTACTCCATACATCTCCATTGACTAAAGCACCAAATTTACATTATGCCACATGCAAGTTTAAAAGAACTTTTAATTTCTTTTTTAATAGTTGATTTTTTTTAATCACCTAAAATAATAATAATAAATAATTAAAAATATCACTTTTAAATAATATTCTAGTTTAATTAAAATTAATTTATTATATATATTTTATTATAATTATTATTAACTTCATATGATTAAATTATTGAATAAGTTACTTTATAGTGAGGCGTGTTTACAAATTTTCATTTTACTTCAATTATGTTTCATTTTATTTAAATATTCAATTTCCATCTTTGCTCTAATGATTAATTTTTGTTTCATTTTACTTAAATTCTCATTTTCCATTTTTAGTTTAATGATTGATTTTTATGTTAAAATTAAAAATAAATTTTAAAATTATGTTAAAATTAAAAATAATAGCAATATTAAAATCATTCATTAATATCAAAATTATAAATATTTTTTTTCAAAATAAAAATAAAAATTATAATTAAAATAAAATAAATTTTAAAATAAAAATAAAAATTAAATTAAAATTAAAATAAGATTAAATTGTATTAAAGTTATATATAAAATAATCATTATATTAATAATTTATTAAGTGGACTTTTATAATTATAATAAATTAATTTAATTATTTCCATATTTATATAAATTTATATGAGATTTTGTTTTGACAAATCAATAATTTATTTCTCAATGATGGCCCCCACTAGTTTGATTTAAAATGTTGAAAACAAAAATAGATTTGATTTATCTAGAAGATTTCTTAAACATTAACACTACCTAAAAAGACTTAAATTTGAAATATAGTTTTTTTCAAGGAAATCCTAGCAAAATAGCCTCCGAGTTTTTTCCCATAATTCATGGATGGTAAACGAGGTAAGATGTCGGCCTTCATTACAGAGCCTCACTCCAAGGGGATCAAGAGAGTTGAACCTGTGACTTTCCCGACTAATCATTGGGGACTTTCCCGACTAATCATTGGGGGAGGGATCTCACATAAAATTTAAAATATAGTTATTTAAACAAATACAATTCATTAATGCAATGATTATATCCAAACACACACACACACACACACACACNAAAAAAAAAAAAAAAAAAACATTATTATAAAAAAAATCTAACACTCTCATACTAATTGAACTTTTATAAAAATCAAGAAGCTACATTTTCATATTTATCCAAAAATCCTTAGATACCACTTATTCCTTTAAAATATACATGTTAGCATCTAACATGATTCAGAATAATTATTGATCATATCAAGGTGATTTGCAAAAAAAATGATGGTGTGCTTCTTATCCAAAATCTCATAAATGATTATTAATTTGAAGAATTATGAGATAACGCAACATAAAACCAAAGAAATCAAATATATAACATCGATGACATATATTACTTCATCTTCAAGTCCCTTCTAGACAATAAGGTTGTCTATTGTAATCTCAAAATGCCAAATTACATTGCAACATGGACTTACAAATCCAATTTTATGGACTCTCTTTAATTCTGATGCTCAAACTCAGAAAAATGAGTTTACCATTGAACTCCTTGCGAAATTCTGAGAAAAATGAGTATAAAGTCGACCATATTTTGAACTAATTCAATTTCACCCTCTTTACACACCAAATAATGCACTATGGTGCTTATTAATGGCAATCTGGACTACGAATTTTACAAATGACCTCTTAGTACAAAAATAACATCACCATTGAACTCCTCTTGGAAAAAAGAGAAAAAATTGTATAAACATGCCTATGTGTAGTCAATATACCTCATGGCACACATATTGAGACAATACTAAACTTATATCATTTCTCTACACACAAAACAATGCCTCTGTACATCCTCGAGATCTATGTTGGCATTGGGATGCATGTTGTCTCGGGATGTGTGTTGTCCTTGGACCGCAGGCCCTAAACCATCATATGAAAACTTAGCAATTTAATTATGTTTGGGGCATAATCTCTATAACATAAGGTGCCACAGGCACAACGATTAAGTCGTTGGCATATTGTGTGGTAGGTTGCGGGGTCAAACCTCGTCAACCATGCCATATTTATAGTGTTTTGTTTAAACCATACATTATAAATAACATGGTTATTGACATATGTATACATATGTGGTGGCATATAGTTTTAACACCACACAGATCTCAACACACTATCACATTATATACAAATAAGACCATGGGTCGAGGGCTTGGGCCCTCAACTCTTTTTTTCGCCGATCAAACCTTTACCCAAGGTTAAATACAATCGCCAATGTATATGGTTAACAATTGCATGGTTTATTGGTAAAAGGGCTTGGGTAAGGTCTTGGGAGGTCATGGGTTTGATCCAATCAAACCTTTACCCAAGGTTAAATACAATTGCCAATGTATATGGTTAAGTAACAATTGTGTGGTTTATTGGTAAAAGGGCTTGGATAAGGTCTTGGGAGGTCATGGATTTGATCCTCTAGGGTCCCAACAAAATTTTAATCAACCTTAACCATAATGGCTAATGGGAGGCTTCCACATGGCAACTTCTCATTGGTCCATTTCTGCCACATGTCAAACTTTAACTTCTCCACTTGTGCCATACAGATGTTAAGTCACTTGTTTGGTCGGATGTATGGTGTTCCATGTGGAGTTCCAGGGGTGACCACATCAACACCGTAAATTTGTATGGTCGTGTCACGTTTCACCCTTGCAGTGGTGACACGTGTCACTTTTGACCCTATTGACTTTTGCCTTTTTTTCCATAATTTGACTTAAACTTTGACCATCCATAAATTTTTCATACAAACTCCGTTTGAGGAGATTTTTGTGTCGTTGGAAAGCTATTGTCGATATCTACACAATGATTTAGTTTTAGACAACATTTGAGACAATCAAATTTTAAGCTTTTTTGGATCCTCCTGGACCTCTGTGAGCGTTCTGAATCCTCCTAGACCTCTGTGAGCATTCTTGGATCCTCCTGGATCACATATCCACAACGGGGAAAAAATAATCATTGAAACATATTGGTGCATTGTATTCATTTGACTTCAATGATGTGATTATATATATTTCTACACTAGTGCATTTACATAATTGTTAAGCACATGTGCTCTATACATGTACAAACACATTGGTGCTCCTAACAATAACACCACCACCATTTTATTCAATGATAACATTATCATTGCCATTATTGTTATCATCACCATGACAAGGCTTTACTATGTGGACGAGATATACACACCCATATTTTCAAAATATATAATCTGCATTGTGGCTTTTAAAATATGGAATACACATCAATGATTTTAAAAACATGTAGTTGCATTGGGAAATATAAAATATGTAACACATTGGTGATTCAAATATAACATGCACTAGTGCTTATTGGTTATGAGAACACCAATGTGCCTTAAAAATATAAGCACATTGAAAAAAAACATTTGTTAGAATCTTTGACCACCCATAATTTTTAGTTATAATGAACACCCATAAAACCCTTGGCTAAAACCTCCACTACCAATAACAAAGGTTTTAGTAGAGATTTTTTGACAATTTTGTCCAATCTTGTAACACTAAAAACCTCCACAAAAACCTTTGCTAGTTAGGGTTTCCCTTGTAGTGCATGTATGGTGTCTATGGCAGGATTGGCATCTAACATGTGGTGAAAATATGGTCTGTGTGGAACAAGTAGAACACATGTGTGGTATATGTTGTAGTGGTGGCACATGCATGGTCTATGTTGTAGTGGTGGCACATGCATGGTCTATGTGGGATGCATGGCACATGTGTGTTCTATCTGACACAATAGTAATCTATGTGAATGTTGTAAGTGTGGTTTCTATGGTGAAAGTGTCCTCTATGTGTCACAAAGATGGTCTTTGTGGTGCATGTAGCATACGTATTGGTTTGTGTGTCACATGTCACATAAGAGTGAGTTATGTGGCATTATAAATCAAAGTGTTTGTAATAATGGATTGTTGTTTTCTTAGACTAACATGTGTATATGCACATGTGCATATTGCTATGGAATACATATTATTGCAAAATGATGCCCTCAATGACCTTACATATTTTCATATAAATGATGAAAATATGAAAAATCTATGTATAATTAAGTAAAATTCTTAGCAACGACCCAATGCCACAACCTCACTAACAAATTTCAAAGTTGCAATCTATATTTTATTAGACTAGGGTATGCAAAGTGAGGAAGACTATAAGAGAGGGTCTTTCAAAGTGAACATGGTTCTTTTTCTCATTGATGTCAAGGGGAAAGGTGTTCCAAGTTATAAATGTGCTAGTTTCCAAATTTGAAAAACTATATTGCAATGAATACACACTATCAATCATAATCCAAATTGCAAACAATGCATGATAAGCACATTTTTGTCGTAGTGTCATTGTTCCACCCATCCATGGCATGCTTGACCTTATGAGAGGTTTTATTCTTAGAATTTAGCTTATTTCAAATTTTCCATGTCTTTAGAATAATTACCATAAATTCCTTTTAACCTTGGATTTATTAAGAACTAAGAGGGATAAAAAATACATTGAAATACAAACCTTTCAATGCAACAAAGATTTTGAGTTAAAATGGAGATTCATAGTTGGATTTTCAAGGATAGCTCATGCTATCACTTCCTTGCAAAAGAAGGAGAATAAGTTCCAGTGGACTGAACAATGTGAGAACAACTTCCAGCAATTGAAGCAGCTACTCACTAGCGCTCCAATCCTGAAGATTGTTGATCCAAGTAAGGATTGTGTAGTATGCACAGATGCGTGTAAGGAGGGGCTGGGAGGATTTCTCAGCTCGTGCAAGAAAAGATTTGGGATTTCTTTCGGCCAAAAGAGTTGTATTTTGCTATGAATCTCGAAAGCTGAAAAGAGCATGAAAAATTATGCCACGCATGTAAGGAGGGGCTGGGAGGCGTTCTCAGCCAAGAAGGATGTGTAGTTTGCTATGAATCTTGAAAGCTGAAAGAGCGTGAAAAGAATTATGCCACTCATGATTTAGAGCTAGCAGCAGTTGTCCATGCTTTAAGGAAATGAAGACATTACCTCATGGGCAAGAAATTCAAATTAAGAACAGACCACAACAGTCTGAAATATTTATTTGATCAGCCAACCTTAAATGCCAGACAAATTAGATGGCTGGAATGTATGTGTGAATATGACTTTGATATCAGGTATATCAAAGGGAAAGACAATAAGGTGGCTATACTAGTTGTGTATATGTATGTTTATGATGAAATTTGAAATAAGAAAACAATATTAATGAAAAAGTAGGGTTGAGAAAAAAAAGTGTGCATACTAATAATAATAAAACAAGCTAAATTCAATGAAACCAAATTTAAAAACCTTACATGATTGTACACCATCTAAACACTAAAGGTCTACCCTTAACCATGAAGAAGGGCACAAGATAAATATTATCTAAAACAACTTTTTTTTTGAAATTATACCTAGTAAATCTATTAGAAATTTGGATGCCCAATATAGTTTTATGGGTCAAAGTTTTAGGGACATAGTTCCATGGATCCAAGCGTTTTAAAGTTTAACCCAAAACCTCTAAAAAAAATCTTTAACCACACACAGAACTATGACATCTTTAAATTTTTTACTTACCCATTTTTAATGAAAATAAAATTTTGGAAACCATTTTAAATAACTATAAACAAGAGAAATTCAAAGAATGAAATAATCCTCAAACATTTCACCAAAAAATGAAAATAACACATTAATGAAAACATGTCACACATTAATGACAACATGGCATGGTTACAACCTTTCTAATTAATTAAAACATTACTTTATAGAAACCCTAGATATATATGGCTTCATTAAAAGTGAATATTATGCAGCTTTAAAAAATCCTATCAAATAAAGATAATTGAGATGATAAGTTTCCTACCCAAAATGTTGCATATCACAAAGTTTCAAGCCAAACAATTTCTTCCGTTGCCTAACGCTCGTGTTCATAAAAACAAGTACTCCCACTCCATCCTCCTCCTCGACCTTGCTCTACATGGCACTGCAGTCAGCTATGTCAGGACGCCTGCAAAGGCTCTAGACTCTGCAAATAGGCGAAAATTACTTTTCCACCATTTTTTACAAGGTCCGCGCTCACAGGTTCCCAATTGCCAGAGATGCCAACACCAATTACCTCTGCCACATGTCTCTTGTCAGGTTGTAGGATATGTGCCATTGTAGCCATCGGATTTACGCCACGTGGAGCCGGTAGCATCCGTACCATTTTTGTTGTATGGTATGCCAACCAAGATGATTGTCGACACATGTCCCATTTCTGCACATCGAATCTGGTCGTCCTATGGGTGCCACGTGGCCCATTTCTACGCATCGGATCCGGTCATCCGATGAGATCCACGTGGCCCATTTTTGTGCATCAGATTTGGTCGTTCGATGGAAGCCATGTGGCTTGTTTCCGTTTGTCGGATCTGGTCGTCTGATGGATGCCACATGTCTCATAGGCATGTGTTGGATCTGACCATTCGATGGGTACCACATGGCTCTTTTATGTGTGTCGGATCTGGCCATCCTACGAGTGCCACGTGGCTCATTTATGTGCATCGGATCTAGTCATCCGATGAGTGCCATGTGGCTCATTTCCGTGCATCGGATCTGGTCGTCCGACCGCGACCATGTGGCTTGTTTCTGTGCATCGGATCTCGCTGTCTGATTACTGCCACATGGCTAGTTTCACTGAGTCAAATTTTACCATCCGATGTCTGCCACGTGGCTCTTTTCGGTGCATCATATCTATGCCACATGGCTCTTTCCAGTGTGTCGAATCTTTGCCATGTGGCTTGTTTCCATGCTTCAAATCTGCCCATCAGATATCTGTGACATGTCTTGTTTTTGTGTGTCGAATCTAACCATCTGATCGTTGCCACATGGCTCATTTTCGTGCGTCGAATCTGACCATCCAATCAGTGCCACATGGCTCATTCCCATGCGTCGGATCAAGCCAAGGAATCTATGCCACGTGGCTCTTCTCCGCACGTCGGATCTGGACAAGTTATCTGTCATGTGACTCACCTTCGCAAGTCGGATCTGGACAATCTTGTCATTTCAGGATTATACAGGTGACTAACAAGTATTGATAAAATCTCATATTGCCAGAGAAAAAATGGAAATTGTTTACCAGTAGGAATTGGGGATTCCGTTTTTTTGACATAAATGTAGGGAACAACTATGGTGGTTGTTTTTTATAATTTAAACGAAAAATCATGGAAATGGATTCCCAGATGTCCATTATATCATGGCATCGAAAGCATAGCCTTTCACCATAAGTACTGAACCAAGAATTCTCATAATAAGTATTGAACTAAGAATTTTCATATTCCATGCCTCTATCTATTTGGAAAGCATTCAGCGCACTCAATGTCCATCAAAGAAGAAGACGGGTGTATGTGCCCTTCCACCACTGAGGGAGAAGTTGGCAAAATTGCATGAAAAACAAAAGGTACCCACGTGGTTTCCATGAATTCCATTCATCACTGACGGAGAAGTTGGAAAAATTGCATGAAAAACAAGAGGTGCCCACGTGGTTTCCATGAATTCCTGACTTCGTGAAATCCATTAACCCTTCCTGGCTAAGCATATGGTGGTCATAAGTCATTCTAAAAATGGGTAGTTTTTGTTATTTCAGGCAAGCCAAGAAAGCGCAGAGAAAGACAATGACGAATACTTCCCAAGTAAAAATGAATTATCGGTAGGTAGGAAGAGTTTCCTTATGTTTTTTGAATAACTTTGTGTATATGGTTGGAAACAATGGCAGAGAAATACAAGTTCTGAAGTGGCGCCCATTGAACACTAACCATTCCCAACTAAGCATATGGTGTTGATAAGTCATTCTAGCCTAATCTTTTTGTTATTTCAAGCAAGCCAGGAAGCGCAGACAAAGAAAATGACCGATACTAATCTTTTTGTTATTTCAGGCAAGCCAGGAAAGCCAATGTCCGAGGTTTCTTTATGTTTGTTGAATAACTCTGTGGCTGTGGTTGGAAACAATTTGTGCAGAATGGCCATGCAAGATTCTCCATGGGAGGAGCAGTAAAAGTTTTGGAAGCAGCAGATCGAGAATGTGAACATATTGGGGAATGAAGTTGTAAAAGAAAATATCTTCCATACACAAACCATTGGAATCCATTAAAGATGGGCTTCACTTGCTCTTCCCATTCTTCCATTGGATTATGATGACGATGCATTTAAGTATGAAATTTTCTTTATCCCCATAAGTAAGAATCCTGATTGAATACTATTGCTTGATGATTGTTTGTCTGGAGTCTTTGTTTGTTTCTTTGTACCATGACCTTGATCTTTTTATCATTTGGTCCAGTCTCTCCAATGATAAATAATTAGTTTTTCTTATTAACATCATGGTTTATTGTGTATTACATATTCTTCCCATCCTCCTCTCTTCCTCCTCCTTTGTAGCTCCTCTAATGTAAAACATGTTCCCCTCCTGCTCTGTGGATCCCACAAGTAGTTTGGATGTATAGACTAACCCCGATCTGATCCCCTATCTCATTTCCTTTTGGAATAAATTTCACTACTACTCCGATCTCCTCCCTCCCCTCTCCACAATCTTCCTAGATCTTTGAATTCATAGTCTCCAACATGATTTCTTAATAATCATTTTCGTCATCATTAAAGAGATCTTCAAAACAGATTTCAATGGTTTGTGCAGGGAAGATTTTTTTCATGGAAAATCTACCTTCAAAGATGTGGTGAAGTGGTTGTGAACGCAGATGGTTCACGAAGAAAGCTCTCCTTTCTACTCTATTGTCTCATGGTCGATGGAATAATCATACAAAGGCACCCTGCTAACAAATTTTTTGGTATCTACTTCTTGTGTTAGGTTTTACTTTATGTTATTGTACTTTGTCATAGGCTGAGGCATCTCTTGTATTTGTGCATTCATCTATGTGCTAATTGTCATAGGAATAGGTGTCTACTTACATTCATGAGGTTAATTAAAAATATATGTATATATCTATGTGAAAAATCTTAGTAGTGGCATTATTTTTACAGCTAATCAAGTGTATGTTCAGTTTGTTGCACCACTTTAAAATATAAGTGATGGAATTTTGTAGAAATATTTATACAAAAGCATAAGATTTTCTATATTAATGCAAAGTTATTAGTGAAATGCAGTATCTTTTATAGAACCACCACAAAATCCCTTCTCATTAGAGATACAAAGGATTCTCTGAGGAAGTTGTTCAAGCAGTTTAATGAAGTCGAAGGGGATGTCAAGCCACTCAAAACACAGGATCCAAATAGTCCAGAGTCTTTAAGAAATAATAAAATTTGAAGCACTTTATACCCCAATGCTCATTCAAACAACTCTATCCCATGATTCAATCTATTCAACACTGAGCTAGCTTTGGCCTGAAGAGGGATAACCTTTGATTCCCCTCAAAGCCTGAGCATAACATAAGTTGGTTCTAGTAGAAGATAGGGAATCAAATGGTAGGAACCCGAATCAAATTTGCATTGTCTATGACAATGGGGGCAATCACATTGAAATTGAAATTTGTCACAGACAATGGGGTAAATCACATTTTTCAGGACATCTTAGATCGAGAAGAGGAACTGGTGGATTTTACTAGAGTGCTCATCTATTTAGCCTGAGGGAAACATCTTCCATTCTCAGGAGGAGTTCATAGAAGTTTGGAAGGAAGGAAGGCCAAAGAGCCCACCATCGAGGAATAGGTGATGATATGTCAGACACATCTCAACATCTCAAGATTTGAAGCACAAATCGACGAAGAGGTGCATGAGCACATAGGCGTGGGATTAGAAGAAAGAAAGGATGCTGAAGAAAATGAAAAATATGACATTACCATAGGCCTGGGATTAGAAGAAAGAAAGGATGCTGAAAAATATGACATTACCATAGGCCTGGGACCTAAAAATGTATTAAAAAAGAGAGAGAGAATGAGGAATGTACTAAAAAACTTAAAGGACCAAACGCAAGAATGTGTTGAACCAGAATGGTTGAGGTGCATTGAACCAGAATAATTGAGGAGATCTGTAGAGAAATATTACCAATTAGGATTAGGGGAGGTCGGACTCGAGGGAGGTTGGACTTTTTGAGTGTGAGGAAGTAAAGTTAATAAATAAAAAACTCAAATCATTTTCATTTTTTATGAAATTTTAATGGGATTTTTTTAATAAGACTTTCTAAGGAAGTAAAGTTAATAAATAAAAAACTCAAATCATTTTCATTTTTTATGAAATTTTAATGAGATTTTTTTATTAAATAGAAAAACTCAAATCATTTTCATTTTTTTATGGAATGTTATTAGATAGTAGATCACAGTGTGTAATTTTATTTTAAAATCAAATTCATTATTACTCAAAATGGAATGTTTTGAGATATTGGATAAGAGTGGAATTTTATATTAAAGTCAAAATCATTAATCAAAGTCAAAATCATTGATCAAAATGAAATGTGTTTTATGTTTTGTGATTTATGATTCAAAATGGAATGTTTTACCTTAAACACAAATTTATTAATCAAAATAAAATGTTTTATTTATTAAAATGGAATGTTTTATGTTTTGTGATTCATTACTAAAAATGAAATGTTTTAATGTATTAATCAAAATAAAATGTTTTATTTATTAAAATGGAATGTTTTATGTTTTGTGATTAATTACTGAAAATGAAATATTTTATGTTTGGAATGTTTTATGTTTTGTAATTCATTACTTTAAATGGAATGATTTATGTTTTTTTCATCATAGTGGAATTTTACCTTAAACTTAAATTCATTTTTTTCATTTATTCAAAATAAGATGTTTTCAAATTCATTTTTTAAGTATATTCAAAATAGAATGTTTTATGAGAGTGAATTAGAGTGGAACTTTACCTTAAACTCAAATTCAAATTCAAATTCATTATTCAAAATGGAATGTTTTATGTTTTGTGATCCATTACTCAAAATGAAATGTTTTAGGTTTTATGATCATTGGAATTTTACCTTAAATTCAAATTCATTTGTTTTATTTATTCAAAATAAAATGTGTTTGAATTCATTTTTTTCATCTACTCAAAATAGAATGTTTTTTTTACAGTGAATTAAAGTGGAATTTTACCTTAACTCAAATTCATTTTTTTTCATTTTGAATTTTGAAAGAAGGAACTTTACCTTAAACTCAAATTCATTTTTTTTCATTTTGAAGGAATTTTATCTTAAATTGAAATTCATTCTTTTTTCATTAGTGAAATGTTTAACTCAGATTCATTTAAAAAAAAAAAATTTACCTTAAACTCACATTTATTTAAAAAAAAAAATTAATACAATGTTTTTTACTTTCAACTCAAATTTATTTTTAATTTTTTTTAATGGAATAATATTTTTACATAGTGAACCAAATGGGATTTTACTTTAAAATTAATTTCACTTTCACTTTTTAGAATAAAATCAAATTCACTGGATAACCTTAAAATCAAATTCATTTTTTTAGACTCACATTTATTTGAAAAAAAATTAATACAATGTTTTTTACTTTCAACTCAAATTCATTTAAAAAAAAATAAATTAATGGAATATTTTTACATAATGAATTTTACTTTAAAATCAATTTCACTTTCATTTTTTACAGTAAAATCAAAATTACTGAATAAGTTGGAATTTTATTTTACCTTAAAATCAAATTCATTTTTTTAGTGGAATGCTTTTGATATATATCTTAATGGAATTTTATCTTAATATCAAATTATTTTTTTACTTTAAAATTAAATTATTTTTTTTAAATTATTATTATTTTTTTTAAATCAAAGACAATTAATGATCAACTTCTTCTTTTTATCATCGTCCAAATTAAATTTATTAATAGTTTTGGATACCTCCCTTTTCAACATATAAATTAGATTTATTAATAACTTTGGATACATCCCTTGAAATTTTATTGAGGGGTTTTAACCCATTTTCTATAATTCTCATTGTTGTTGAGGTGATCAATCATTTTCATTAAATAATATTTCTTATTTATAATAACTATCACCCCATTTTTATGAATTTTATTAGATTTATTAATAGCTTAGATACCTTCTCGTTATCATCCAAATTCAATTTATTAATAGTTTTGGATAATTAGATTTATTAATAAATTTTGATACTTCCCTTGAAATTTGAGAAGATTTAAACAATTTTCTATGATTCTCATTGTTGTTCAGATGATCAATCATCTTCACTAAATAATATTTCTTATTTATAATAATCATCACCCCATTTTGATTAACTTTCAAACAATTCTTATTTAGTTACTTAATGACAATGTAATGTATTATTCCTTATAGACCACTTATAATAACTTTTACATGCCTAAATATAATCAAACAATCTTGTTGTATTTCTTCCTTAATGTCATCAGGAAGCCTTTCAATACTATCATCAATAGTAGATACAATATCCTTGATTGGGATTCATTAGAGGTAATGGAAAAACCCAATCCTCTTCTAACAAATTCATGGTATGATTGTCAATGTCGTAAGTAGAAAGGTTTACAACCAATGTTTTTAGTGTTTATTCTTAGGACTTTTATGATTTTCAGAAAGTTTCACTTCTCCTCTCTGCATTAATTCATTATAGTGATAACAAGTTGATTTAATTCGAGGACTAACAGACCTTACTTTAAGGAGTTACCAATTTGTATGAAAAAAAACACAAATCCACTTTTTCCTTTAGTTAGTTTTGTGTGTGATGCTGGTATTTAATATGTTCTTCATGTAGTTATTCACAGTGTTGTCTAATCGTTCTAGGTTTTGGTATGTTAAGTTGGAATCGGGTGATATAAATCTGGGTGAAATCTTAATTTTTTGTTCTTTAAATTGCATTTTTGAATGCATAAATGGGTTTAGCGTCCTAAAAAAACAATAGAGCATTCAGATTATACACATTCAATCACTAAAAACTGATTTTTTTAATAATTTCTCACCAGATTTCAGGCAAAATTGATCAAAAACTATTGCCAGAAAAGAACCAAAATGTAACATGTTTAGACTACGGTAATTGCTCTGAACCCTGAGATAGGCTCCAGATCAGTGTGCATGAGAAAATCCAATAAGTACATCTATGAGAAGAAAGGTTCTACGCAAATGGTCATTAGCAAAGACATCTATGTAGCATAGGTTTCGAACATTGTGGGAAAAACTCTTGTGGGTCGGTTCTCTGGAAAAAAGGACGGGGAGGATGCAATGCCTAGTTGGATGAATCTCCACTGGAAACTAATGCTCGACTACACCCCAATAGCCTACACTCTGGCTAGAGGTTGGAATAGTTTCACACTTAAATCAGTGGAGGATTGTAATGTTGTTGAATAAGGATTAGACTTGGGGCCCCTTTGGGCTAACCCTTAAGCCATGGTCGATACATTTCGACCCTGTTAGAGAACCCGTGGATGTGATGCACATCTAGGATGTGATGCACATCTGGGATATTCTACCTGGTTTAACATTAGGTTTTTGATCTAGTGAAGAACTGGAAGCTATAGGAAATAAACTTGGCTCTTTCGTGGGCCTCGAACCCAATTCGACCTCCAAGAAGGATCGTCGTTGGGCGTGGATCCAAGTAGAGGTCAATGTGTATGAAGGCCTCGTATGATCAATGGATATTATATTTGGACAAAATATATAGCATTAGAAGGTTGATTATTTGAATCTCCCCTTCTATTCTATGGATGCCACGAGATAGGTCATGTTCGATCTCAATGTGTTCGAGCCGCACCTCTGTTTCAAAACTCTGTAAAGGGATGGAAAACAAAATCAACTTTAGGATGCACTAGTCTCACGGACGTGGGCTCGGTGGAAGGCAAAAATGTGGAGGCAATGTTAAAAAGTGATGATACACCGAGACTCGAGAAAGCACTTAGGAAGACAACCTATCCTCTCAAGATTTTAGGTATTTCCTTTGTTTCGCCCTCACAAGATCCTTCTTTAGTTTCTTTAACCTGTGTTTCCGTCAGCCTGGATGATAGACTTCCTCACTTGGTCCCTTGTTAGCTTCCTCCTGGAGACCCTCTTTCCATGCCCTCTCCCATAGTGGTATCTCAGTCTTTTCAAGTTGAACCTTCCATGTTTGATTCTCATGTGTCAGTGAAGAACCCTGTCTCTCATCCTTTTCCCACTGTCCCTGATCCTGTAGGGGTCAGATCTTCCCCTTTCCCGTCCCTCTCCCCTCCTCCCGCTCCACCCATCGCTTGCTCTTCCTATGAAGTAGCACCCCCCATTTCCACTAATCCCGTTCCATTAGAACATGCCTTGGTTCCTCCTCCATCTGTGATTGGCTTTCCCTCTTCTCCGTCACCTTATCTTCCCCCCTGGTCCTTAGGTATGAACTACGCTCTAAAGGAAGACAAGTTAAGGAAGGTATTCCTTCCAAAGGAGGGTTGGCACTGGACCCCCATCATTCGAACCCAATGGGAAGGAAATCCCACTTCCACAAGGCCCGGGGAAAGGTCATTGCCGAAATCAAGAAAGGAAAACATGCTTCTATAGACAGGGACCTTAGAGCATGGAATTCCCTGAAACCTATGGCTCGATGATTCTTCTTTCTTTTAACATGAGAGGGTTGCCCCCCAAAAACAAAATTGTCCCTCAAAAGGGTTCTTCTGAGCCTAAAGCTAGATGTCATCATGATCAAGGAGATGATGTGTTATGGAGAGAAGGATAGGGAGATTTTTTCTTCTTAGCTAAAAAAGGGGTCCTTTTGTTCTATCGAATTTGATGGGATGTGTGGGGGTTTATTGATCGATTGGAGTCCTGATTTCAAATCCTTATCGTCCTCCTTTTTTTCGATTGGACTTATCTATGAATTTAAGGTTTAAAGGTAGTGATTATGATTTTTTAGTGGTAAATATATACGGACCCTATGTTGATAGGGTTCCTTTCTGGGAAGATTTAAAATCTACAGGTGCCTTCCGCAACCCCCTCCTGGTGGTAGGAGGAGACCTTAACTTCTCTCTTTATTTATGTGAAGTATGGGGTGAAAAACCAAAGGAGGATCATCTCGATGGATTTTTTCTGTCTCTTATTGAAGAACTTCATTTAGTGGATGTGGAACCAGTAAAGATAACCCCAACGTGGTGAAATTTCAAGGTTGGGAAGGAGGCAGTAGCAAAAATATTGGACAGGTTTTTGGTCTCAAAAGCCTTATTGGAGACATGTATTCGTATTAAATCCTCGGTGGGATAGGGTGGAATCTCTGATCATCATCCAATCCTCGTCCATTGGAGCCATGGCCTGGAAGCGCCTCCTCCCTCACTGAAAATTTGGCAAGTGTGGTTGAAGAGCAATATTTCTCGAATATAGTCAAAACTAAATGGAAAAAGTTAAGACCCACGGATCCGGAGCCTGTAAGGGTCCAATTTGTTGCAAACCTAAGAAGAGTGAAGAAAGCCATAAAATAGTGGGTGTTGACCTAGAAGGTGCGTAGGCTCAGAAATATAAGGGACACAGAAGAAATATTATCGACTCTTTTCAAATAGATTGATGAAGTTCCTGTAGACCCAAATCAACTGAAGGAACTAAAAGACCTAGAGTCACTTAGAAATGAATGGTTGGTAAAAGAAGAGCAACCCTAGTGCCTCAAAAGTAGGGCATTGTGGTTAAAATTCGGGGATAATAACACAAAGTATTTCCACTAGTTTTCCAACTTCGGGAGGAATTTAAACTCTATCTGGGAAATAAAAAACATTGAAGGAAATATGGTGCGATCTTTCTAGGAAAAGGATGAAGCCAAAGCCTGTTACTTTGATTCCCTCTTTAAATATCCTGACGGATGTCCCATTTAGGAAATTTTGAAGGTTGTTTCAAAATTCCCAATGGCTTTCTCCGAAGAGATGAACCAAGCCTTAGAGGAGGTTTTCTCAGAGGAACAGGTTTAGGTCGATCTCTTCTCAATGCAAAATGGGAAGAGCCTAGGCCCAGATGGATTTACAATGGAATTTTTTAAGGCATTCTATGAACTAGTCAAGGAGGATCTGTTGCTAATAGTCAAATAATCTCAAAGAAACGAGAATGTTATCGATTCTATCAACACAACCTTTCTTTATCTAATTCCAAAAATGCAAGATGAAACTTATTTTGAGAAGTACATGCCCATATTGTGTTGGAATGTTACCTACAAAATCATTTCTAAGGTCATTGCAAGGCGCCTAAAACATTTACTAAGTGAGATCATTAGTGAGGAACAATTTGTATTTCTATAGAACAAACAAATCATGATGCAATGGTGATTTCCCAAGAGGTTCTCCATTTGGTAAAAATCAAGAAGCAAAAAGTGGCCATTCTAAAATTAGATCTATCCAAAGCGCATCTGAGTTAATTGGACGATCCTCCGGCTGGTTCTCTTGTAGATGAGAATGAAATTGAAAACCATAAATTGGATCATGGGATGTTTACAAAGTGTCTCGCTTGCAGTCTTAATTACTGGATCTCCCTCCCGATTCTTTAAATCCTCAAGAGGGATTAGACAGGGTTGCCCTCTCTCCCTTTCTCTTTTTTATCATTGTTGAAGCTCAAAGTATATTTTTAAAGGAATCCATATGTAATGGAAGGCTAAGAGGGGTTCAGGTTCCATAGAGAGAAATAGTCTCACATATGTTGTCTGTGGATGATATTTTTTGCTATGCTCAAGGATTGCGTAGAGACCTATCTACCCTCAAACAAATCCTATATTTGTTTTGTGTGCCAACTGGTATGGTTATCAACTTGGAAAAATCTTGCTCCATCTTTCACAAATGCCCTGAAGAAGAAATTGGTTCCTTTTCTAAGATCATTCCTACCCCTACAAAATCCATGGATGTTGGCTTCAAGTACCTTGGATTTTTCCTTAAACTTGACTGCTACACAAAAAAAGATTGGGGTTGGCTAATCAAGAAAATAGAAGCAAGGATCTCAGTATGGGTAAACAAACTGATCTTATCTAGGGGTGGAAGATTGGTCCTCCTCAAGGAAGTCCTGTAAAGTGTTCCAGTTTATTGGAATTCCATTGCATCCATTCCCAAAGGAGTACTCATAAATATTTGAAAGCTCAACTTCCAATATCTTTGGGCAGGTTAGAAGGCTAAAATTACTCTTTTTCTGGACTTAAATAATGAATTACTCACATGGGACAACTGTGTAAAGAGGGGGTGGGGTGGACCAAATCGTCGTACACTTTGTAAAGAAAACTCATAATTCAATTCTCACTTATTTATATTTTGTCCATATGCAACTCGGGTAATGAAGTTGATCAAGGAAAATATGGACACTAAGTCTGATTGGAACAAGGAAAGCTTGGAGGGGTATTTTGATGGGGCAAGTCAAGGAAACCCAACAAAGTGTGGTGTTTGGCATTGTGCTTTATCTCAATCATACTCATTATATGTTTAATAGATATGGCCCATGAACTGGCTCAAACAAGAGGGTTGGATTACTTGCCCTCTAGACCCTCCTTGAAACGGAAAAAGTAAAGGGCCGAGGATTCTTCAAGAGCTTCAAGTATTGGGTGATTAAAAGTTGGTTGTTGATTAAGCCAGGAATAAAATTGAATTTCATGACGTTAGACTTTCCCCCATTCTGAGAGATATCAATTTGGCCTTCCAGTCTTTTGAGTTGCTAGATTTTCATCATGTTCTAAGGGAACTAAATGGCAAGGATGATGAGCTCTCTAAAGAGGTGTTTCTCCTTCCTACTAGAGCCTTCAGAGTCTATGCATACATTGATGACAAAGAGACAGAAGCAATGGATTTCCACTTTTGAAATGGACATTGGCATTGGTTTTTGCGGTTAATATATGCTTATATTTCTAGAAGGGTAAATCTTTGAACAAGATATGTAATGAAGAAGGTAAGACATAAGGGATGCTTTTTGGCTCTTTCTTTTCATATAGCTGCTATAGTGCGCTTGTTAAAGGCCATTTTCTTTGGACTGTAACATGTATATTCCATATGAATATAAAACTTTTTTTCCAAGGAAATAAATAAATAAATAAAAATTAAATATGAAATTAAAAAGAGGGTAGTATTTGATATTATGTATGAATTAAGGTTAAATGTTATTAAAAGGTACATGATTTTTATTGGAAATAGTTTTAGTCATAAGAGAAGGGATATTGGTCTTTTTAAGAATATTATTAAGTTTTGGAGTAAGACTTGAAATTACTTTTGATTTGTTAAGAGTTTGTTTTCCTTCAATAATGTTGATGAATCAACCTTGCATTCTCAAATAATTAGCTAATTATGATTTCTTGAATCGTGGTGATGAGTCAACTTGCATTTTCTCTCATTGTTTATTAACAATTAAATTATAATAATTTTTGTCATTTTTAAGAAAATAATTTTTAAAAATATTTCATTATTTATCTTTTATTTTTTATAAATTTTTGACATGTAAAATTTGTATGTTTTTAAATAATTAGGAAATATAAATTTATTTATTTGTCTATCATTTTTATTTTTTTATAAATTTTTGGCAATGTCAAATTTTTATATTTTAAAGTGTTTTTTTATTTTTAATTCAAATTATTCTTCAATTATATTGAATTTATATTGAATTTTTCACATACTAATTATGTTTGGGTTTAAAAAAAACAAAATTCAATTTGAATGAGAGGTTCTAAGTGTTTTTTTTACAATATAAAGTATAAAATAAAAAATTATATATATATTTTTTCAAAATTATAAAAGGTAAATGCACTTTCTTTTAGTTTTAACTTTAAGTTGATTTACATTAAGTTAATTGGCATTTTATGCAAATGGGTGATAAGGCCAACTTTGTACGAGGGTGCAACTCAATTTCATTGCACCCGGTGTGGAGGGGGAGCTTGGTGGAGCAAGGACGAGGAGACAGGTTCTAGGTTTATGGCTCCTCCAGGGTATTACAATTTTGGCAATGTGTTAGGTTGATGGGAACGCAAAATATCATGACAACGAGATGGGGATCGTGCTTTATCTATCTCACAAAGTCTATTTAAGTTGATAGTGTGTGAATTCAACATTACACGGTATTTGATGAGACCTAGGGATTTTTTTTCCTTCTCATGTGGGGAATTTTGACTCTAACTGTTTCAGAAGGTTTCGAGGGTGTGGATGGAAAGATTGGTTGGGTTTCTTGTTTGATTGTGGTTTTGTTTCCCCCATGGGGTTGGTTGGCTAGGGGAGTTACCCTTTGTTGTGTCGCATTGGGCATCCATTATTGTCTTAACTTGAGGGATTATGATTTTTTCAGAGGAGACTTGGTCGGTTGGCTTCAGTCAAGCTTGAAGGTGAGGCGGGTGGTTTGGTTTTCCTAGCATGCACGTTGGTGTCTTGTTCCTTGGTGCATATGTTAGGTTGGGGATCTTTGTGGTATCCCTTTCATGGTCCTCACAATACTCTTCAACGACAGTGTTTGGTACAGTTTCTTGTTCTGGGAACATTTGGTTCTCACACAAAATGGAATTCAAGTCTTTCGGGTGACATGGGGGACTTTGTTGACATGGAGGTTCCAGATTCCAGATCGAAGGGTCAATGGGGAAGGAATTAGAAGGTTCTTAGACATGTCTCGAGTCAAGCCACCACACCTCTTATAACCATAGTCGAAAGGGGAGCCAAGAGACTAGAGAAGACATTCTACTAGAAATTTTCAATTGATATCAAAGAGAAGGTTGGTGCTCTAGAGGAAATTGTCCTACAAAAGAGGAAGTAGATGGAAAATGAAAAGATAGAAAAGGATTTTGTGGATTGGTACTATGACTTTGATTTCTCAAGGAGAAAAGACACTAAGGTTTCCAGGGTTACCGAGCATTATTGGCTAACCAACGCCCTAATAACCCAAATGCTCAAGAAGCGGGGAGCCAAGTACAAGGAGTTGTTGGACCGATTCATGGTATTTAAGGAAAAAATTGGAGTTGTCTACAGGTTGGTCTTTGGTATCATAATTGAGGTGGAAAACAGATAGGGAAATGGTAGGGACTACACTCAACATTCTCAGGGAACCTCCTCCTATCCAGTGATTATCGATGAGGATGTTGAACCATATATCGACAAGGCTACCCATGGTCCTCATGCACCCAAGCACCCAAGCTCCTCATGCCAAGATTGATAAGTATCTATTGTTTCCCTCTGTGATCTTCCTATTTTATCACTCAATGCAATCATGTAGTCATGTCATATTGTTGTTGGTATTACTGGCCTCTATTTGTTGTTTTAGTTTACATGAGGTCCAAAACCTATATTAGTTAATTAGGCACAGACATAAAAACTTTGATACTCTGTGTTTGGCATTACAAAGTTCTTTGCGATCTAGTTTCCCTTTTTGGTAGGCTAGAAATAGCCATCAACATAAACTTTTTGTATTATGTTAATATAAATAGAACTTGCTTCCCAAAAAACTAAAAAAACCCTAAGTTGATTTCAAATTTTTTAACTCTATTGATAAACATATAAATTTTAAAAAATTAATAAATGTATAAATTTAATCTTTTTAAGTGGATTTGAGTTTAATAAATATATATAAAATAATATATATATATATATATATATATATATATATATATATATATATATATCACATATATATATATATATATATATATATATATATATATCAATAACTTATATAAACTATTTTTTAAAGAGTAAATTTGTGAATTTATAAGTATATAAAAAAAATTAATGAATTTGAATTTAAGGTAAAATTCCACTATGATCTACTATCTAAAACTATTCCATAAAAAATAAAATTTGGTAAAATTCCACATTGATCCACTATCCAAAAACATTCCATTGTTTTGATTCACTATCTAAAACCATTCCATAAAAAATGGTAAATTTGGTAAAATTCCACATTGATCCACTATCCAAAAATTCCATTAAAAGAACTAAACCTAATTTTTTGTTAAATATGCCTAAAATTAATAAACATATAAATTTAATTTTTTGGGGTAAATTTAAATTTAATAAATATATAAAATTTAACCTCTTTATTTTTATTTTGGTAAATTTGAGTTTAATAAAGATTATGAAGTTCTTTGTGGGTTGGTTTCCCTTTTTGGTAGGCTACAAAAAGCCACCAACATAAAATTTTGGTATTATGTTATTATGTTAATATAAATAGAACTTGCTTCTCAAAAACAAAAAACTTTAAGTTGATTTAAAAAATTAAACATTATTTTTTCTTAACAAAATTTAGGAGAATTTGTATTATAAAAGGCTTACGGTCAATGGTTGAGGGAGTTGCAAGTTCTCTTCAAAATTGAGGCCAATCCAGGACCTCAATTAAATCATTATTACAAGTTACAAATGATTGTTTTGAATACTCAAACGAAAACTTCACAAAGAACAACATTTGGAAAAAACTGGGGATAAAAGTGAAGTTAGCTAACTTGTGGCGGGGGCTCAGGATTTGGCTAATATAGGGCTGACTTCATGTTACCATTGGTTGAGATGTGTCATGTGATTTCTTCTTCTTTCTTACTATTGTCCAGCCTTCATTTGCATATGTTGAGGTACTTGTGAGGTGTGTATTTCCTAGATTGTCTTGATCTGGAGCTTCTATTTTTCTTCATCCAATACCCCAACATCATCAGACTCATCTTCCCAGCAAGTTGATGGTTGAGGAGAATACTAGACTCAAGGTCCCTCATCGAAAACATGAGGGGAAGATGCCTCTTTTTCCTACTTATGATTGGATTCTGGATTCGTGACTAATGATAATGGAGTTGGCTGAGGAGGAAGATCTGGTTGAGACATCTTTTCGCTATATTGAGGGGGCTTAGAGATAACTTGTTGGTCGTCATTTGATCCCACCCATGAAGTGGATTTTCGAGGTTTTCGATTACTCTGGGGCCCTTTGGGACAATGGGTTGCAAGGTGTCTTGTTTCAAAACAAGATCTACAACACAAGGAAACTCTCTCATACTCTAGTTTCTGAGACCAAGAATAATTTTTACAAGTAAGAATAACTTCAACTTGAAATCCTTTACACTAAAGTACATTTCCACATGAATCACAGGGGGAAAAGAGGATGGAGGTGTTGTGCCTTTAGTTCATGGGCCTTAGTGGAACTTCGATGAACCAATGGATTCAAGCGAAGGTAAACCTATAAATGCAAAGGAAGGTTGGGAAACCTCACCCAAACAGGAGCTAAGGAGAGAATGTCAGTAGCTAGATTGAAAGGAAGTCAATTTTGAGTTGCCCCAAAAGCACGGACTTGAGTTGACAATCATATCACAATATTCCTCAATGTCGAACTCATGATGAAGAATACTTTAGCAGAAGGATGGATGAAAGCTAGATGTTGCATAATAGGAATCCAAGTGGTTGAGATCCAACCAAACTTCACGGTCTACGTAGTATTCTTCCTCCTTCTTAGCATCTTGACCCATGGGAATGATAATGGGAGGGGATTATTGAGCCATAAGAGATGAAGAAGAAGAAAGCGAGCTATGTTGAACAACCTCGCAGGAAATAATCCCCAAACTGGAAACTCGTCTGAACTTGTCCGACAAGAGGGAAAAGCCCTTGGGGCACATGTAGAAGAGGGGCCATGGCCATGACCATTGTGGTGAAGGAGAATAAAATGGGTTGCAACCCGACCAGCCAGAAGACATGACGACAGGAAGTTAAACCCTAGCCCAGGGGAAAAGAGTAACACCATTGGGAGGCATATACAATTTTTTTTAACTTTTATTAATAAACACTTATATAAATTTTAAAAAATTAATAAATATATAAATTTAATTTTTTAAATGAATTGAATTTAATAAATATATAAAAAATTATATATATATATATATATATATATATATATATATATATATATATAATCAATAAACATATAAATTTATAAATTAAATTTTTTTTTTTTTTTTTTTTTTTTTTTTTTTTTAATTTTTTTTAATAAATTTGAATTTAAAGTAAAATTCACTACCATTCCATAAAAATGGTAATAAATTTGAATTTAAAGTAAAATTCCACTACCATTCCATAAAAAATGGTGAATTTGAGATCAAGGTAAAATTCCACTATGATAACCCGGATGGGGTGTCATCCATTTAAGTCACCCGTGCATCACATGGATCGTCGTATTGCCACCTAGAGACACGGTAATCCACAAGCATATAGGGAAAAGGTTCTTTGTCTCATCATGCGTTCGGATATTAATGACCCCACTCACTCGAAGCGTGGGAAGATCCCCGGGCATCAGAGCATTGGTATTTCAGATGCAATGGACAATTACTCTACCCGAACTATATTTACAGTGGAATTTACTGTACACGATTCGCCTTGTATATTGGGGGAGGAAATTCCAAACGATGGATAATGGTTTCATTTATGCTTTGAATTCCTTCCATCACATGATCTAGTTCTGCCTCAATATTAGTAATAGTATTAGTTCTTTGTACTGTTTTGATTTCAAGCAAGTTTGCTGGAAAGTATAGATTTTATAGGACAAACTGAAGCATTCAAGGTTGTCTTATTTTTTTGACTTTTAGAGAAGTCTGAAATTATGTTGTGATGAATGGAATCTTAATTTTGTATGTAAAGAGTTGTTGAACCTTAAGTTTGTATGTAAATTTTCATAATAGTAATGCAACTTTTTTAATTTACAAAAAAATCCACTTTGATAAACTATCTCAAAAAATCCCATTAAAAAATGTGTGAAATTAATTTTAAGGTAAAATTCCACTCTAAAACATTCCATTAAAAAAAGTTTGAATTTGATTTAGGTAAAATTTCATTGGGATTTAGGTAAAATTAAATTTCACTCTAATATACTATAAAAACATCTTATTAAAAAAAGACTAATATACTATAAAAACATCTCATTAAAAAAAGAATTTGATTTTATGAAAAAAGTGAATTTGATTTTGAGGTAAAATTTCAAAGTGAATTTGATTTTTTTTTAATGTGAATTTGATTTTAAGACAAAATTCCATTTTGATCCACTATCTAAAAATACCCTATTAAAAAATGAAATGAATTCAAGTTTAGGATAAAATTCCATTTTAATCCACTATCTAAAAACGTTCCATTAAAAAAAAAAAATGAATTTGTATCTAAAAACATTCCATTAAAAAATGAAATAAATTTGAATCTAGGATAAAATTCCACTCTGCTATCTGAAAATATTCAAAAAAAAAAGTGAATTTTTTTTTTTATTTTCTTACCAGAAAACATTCTATTTTGAGTAAATGAATAAGAGTTTTTAATAAAATTCCAAAAAAAAAAAAAATTAAAAAATTAATGTGAATTTGATTTTAAGGTAAAATTCCACTTTGATCTACTATCTAAAAATATTTCATTAAAAAAATGAAATGGAAAACATTAAATGAAAAGAATGAATAAGAGTTTCTCATAAAATTCCCAAAAAAATAAAAAATAAAAATCAAAAAATTAATGTGAATTTGATTTTAAGGAAAACTCCCACTTTGATCCACTATCTAAAAATATTCCATTAAAAAATGAAATGAATTTGAATTTGAGTTTAGGGTAAAATTCCACTTTGATCCACTATCTAAAAACATTCCATTAAAAAATGAAATGAATTTGAGTTTATGGTAAAATTCCACTGTGCTATCTGAAAATATTCAAAATATAGAATGAAAAAAACCTTAGAATTTTCTTCCAGTGCTTGAACCGTATATTTTTCTTTTAGAGAAGAAGTGATGGATGGTGGGTGATATACATAAAGCGCCATAAATGGTGTCATTTTTGTTGCAGTATGAAAGGAAGTGGTATACCACCATTTTGCCAAGGGTAATCACTTGAACCATTGTGTTTGTTTATCAGATACAAAGCAACGAAGGTATCCTTCCACACATTTGTTCACTATCTCAGTTTTTCCATCAAATTGAGGATGATAAAATGAGCTATGAGCCAATTGAGTACCCAAAGAAGAAAATAATTATGTCCAAAAATGTCCAGTGAACATGGTATCTCTATCACTTACAATAATCTTTGGGCTTCAATGTAGCTTTTGAACTGTCTACATAAATGCGGTAGCAACTATAGTGGATTTGAAAGGATGAGAGAGTGCAAAAAAGTGTGCGTACTTGGTAAGTCTATCAGCAATCACCATGATGACACTCTTTCCTTCAGACTTCGGTAACCCTGTTATTAAATCCATGAAAACCTCCTCCCAGCGCTGACTTGGAATGGATAATGGTTGTAAAATACCTAGGGTCTTAATTGTTTCCACCTTATTTTCTTAGAAAACCAAACATTCCAGCACAAACCTTTGAACATCAGTTTTAAGGCCATCCCAAAAAAATTCCCTCTTGACCCTGTGATAGGTTTTCAAAAATCTTGAGTGCCCTCCTACCAGAGAGGTGTGCAATTCCAAAAGTACCTTTTGTTTGAGTTGGGAGTTCTTACATAAATATAAGCTATCTTTGTACCATAGTGAATCATTTTTCCATGTAAATGTATCAGATGCACTGGAATCCTATTGCAACCCCTGAATGAGAGTCCACACTTCTTTTTCATTCTTCCATTCATCCCTTGCTTTTGTTATCCAATCAAGTTGGGTGATAGAGATGAGATAGAGAAATGCCTCAACATCTTCATCCTTTCTTGAGAGTGCATCTGCCACAACATTTTTCTTCCCTTTTTTTTTAGATGATTTCAAAGTCATAAACCGACATCTTGGTCACCCATTGTTGTTGCTCTTCTGAAGATATTCTTTGTTTCAAGAAGTATTTAAGATTGTCATGAATTTTTTTACCTTGAAGTTCCTACCTATTAGATAAGGGTGCCATTACTTCAATGCATGTAGTATTCCCATCATTTCATTCTCATAAATTTGTTTGTGTAAGTCCTTTCCCTTGAGTGGTCGACTTTCAAAAGCAAGGGCCTTCCTTCTTGTATTAGAACAACACCAATGCCATTTCCCGAGGCATCACATTCCATAATAAAGGTTTTTGAGAAGTCTGGTGTGGTCAAGACAGGAGATTTACACATTTCATCTTTAAGTTGTTCAAAATCTTGAGTTTCCTCTGGAGTCTCAAGGTGATTTTCCTCATGCCAATTCCATTCCTGTTGATACAGAAGAGCCTCAAGCTTCGATCATCACCAATTATATTGATATGGTTCTGCAATTGGTGTTTGGTACGTGCAACGAGGTGGCATATGTAAATCACAACATCAAGCAATTCAACAGGCGTGTCTCGTGGCTCTACATGAAAGCTCGGACCTCCGACTTCCAGTTCTTGCTATGTCTGCACATGATGTCGTCTTGTTTTGCATCCATATACGACTATCGATGGGTAGCCAACCTTCACCACCACATGATCAAGTCCTGCCTCAAGTTTAGTAATAGTCTTAGTTCCTAGTACCGTTTTGATTTCAATGTAGTTGTTTTTTTTCTTAGTATAATAGCTAGTCTGCTGTACAATATAGATTTTGTAGGACAAACTGAAGCATCCAAGGCTATCTTGTTTTTTGACCCTTTGGGGAAGTCTGAAATTATGCTGCGATCAATGGACCTTAAGTTTGTATGTAAAGATCTGATGGACCTTAAGTTTGTATGTAAATTTTCATAATAGATAATACAACTTTTCTAACTTACAAAAAAAATCCACTCTGATAAATTATCCCAAAAAATCCCATTAAAAATGTGTGAAATTAATTTTAAGGTAAAATTCCACTCCGAAACATTCCATTAAAAAAAGTGTGAATTTGATTTAAGTAAAATTCCATTGGGATTTAGGTAAAATTAAATTCCACTCTGATCCACTATAAAAACATC